>PVIJ01005918.1:0-98100 GCA_004024925.1 Scalopus aquaticus | reverse complement strand
TCCTCCCCCCCCCCATTGTCTCTCTCCCACCCGGCCTCCCTATAGTCCTGTTATAAGTGAAACCATTCGATATTTTTCTCTTTCTTTACACAATGGAATACTATTCAGCATGGAAAGAAGATAAACACATGCAATTTGCAGCGACATGGATGGAATTAGAGGGGATCATACTCAGTGAAATAAGCCAGAAAGAAAAAGTTACCAATTTTTAATACAAGAAAAAAAAAAGACGGGAACTTGGACCTAGCTGAGAAATTCCATAGGTTTAATCTGATATTGAAAGAAAAACCACATTTCCTTTCCATTAAGTATGCTTTTTTTGAAATCAATAATTGACTTTTCAAAGTCTATAAAATTATAACCAATTTTTCAAAATAAAAATAGTCCATATTCAAACTGATGATTAATGTGAACAGTCCCATGTTAAAAGATGAATAACTCTTGCAGAGAATCTATTTGTGCCTATATGCCATGCTCGTTGCCCCTTCACAAGACTATCAATCCATCTAAAGTGCATTAATAACATCAGAGGATTCATCACAGCAACAATTTCCCAAATTTATCATTAGATCCTGTCAGATCCAGAACCATGACTATTACAGTTTGGCTAAATTAGAAATTACTCAGCATTGTATGACTCCTGCTTAAATATCTCCTTTTTCATCAGTCAAATAATTTTAGATTTTTATAAATCCCCGGATTTTCTCTTATTCTAGCCTCTTTTTTTTAAAATAAAGGGATAAGTTTATAAAATGGAGCTAATACATATTATAATACATAGGATTGCTTTAACATTTCAATATAATAATGCATTTTACATTATTACTGCAGGCACTCAGTAAACAAACTTTTTTCCTTTGCGTTTTCTTTTTATTCTTTTTTTTAATATATAGCATTTTTTATTATTATTCATATCTTTTACATTATTGTGTATTCCCCACAGAATACCCACCATCGACTCACCCGTGAACCATCACTATAGTCCCTTGAGCTCTTTTCTCCCCCATTTTGAGCTCTTTCCCTCCCCTCCCTTGCTGAATGTCTCTTCTTATTTGATTCTCCTATATTCCTGTTATAAGTGAAACCATTCAATATTTTTCTCTTTCTTTCTGGCTTATTACACTGAGCATGATCCCTTCTAGCTCCATCCATGTTGCTGCAAATTGCATGTGTTTATCTTTTTTGAATGCTGAATAGTATTCCATGGTGTCTATGTACCACATCTTCTTGATCCAATCATCTATAGAGGAGGGAAGAGCACAAGGGACTATGGTGATGGTGCAAGAAGTGAATTGGTGGTGGGAATTTTACAGGGACTACACCTGAAAGGAGAAAGCACACATTGTACAAAAAGGAAGAATGATTAAAAAAGTAAAAAAAAAAAAAAAAAAGAAAAGTAATTAAAATTTAAAAATAAGATAAACTGAGGCCTAATAAAGGATTGAGTTTAAGCCAAGATCGATATGCATTCAGTACTACTCAATCTAGCAGACAGAGAAGAGTTCCAAAGAGCTGTGCAGAATGAAAGATTTTCCTTAGGGAAAAGGGAATGCTAACAAGGAAGTTGTATCAGACCAAAAAGTCTTCAAGAGGCCTGGCTCCTGTTGGAGGAGAAACCAAAGTCTGGATGGTAGTTCTGCTCGTGGCTACTAGTTTATACTTCCAGGTCCTCTCAGCTGACAAGATCCCCTTCAAAATATGACCCAAGTCATAGTTTGATTACTAGTCTGACCACTGACTAGCCTGGCCACTGAAGACATTTGAGTTTTCCTGAACCACCATCTGGATAACGTCTAAGTTTCCTTCCAGTTCTAATACTCTTGTTAGGATTCACTCAGTCGAAGAAGGGTTGATCAACGATGGGTCCAATCGGAAATGTGAGAAATAATGATGGGAAATTCCAAGGGGAGTTTGCTATGGACACTACCCATCAAACACATATTCCCATGGGCTCATTCTCTGTGCTGACTGGGATATGTATTTCTTCTTCTATTTACATTTCACTCTAGTGCAGATCTGTCTCTCTCCACATCACTTCTTTTTTTTAATATTTATTTATTTATGCATACAAGAGCTGGGGTGTAGGCCAGAGATGTTGGGGGTGGGGGGTGAGAGGATTCACCAGAGACAGAGTGGGGAACAGAATAGGCAGATCGACTGAAGTACACTGCTGAGGGCAGCAGTGGGCGAGGCAAGAGAGATCTGCTGGGCCATGTGGGAAGCTCCCAGGCTGGGATCCAACTCGTGCTGCGGTGGCTGCTGATTACTTCATAGTGCTGCGACATAACCCCTTGTGCCACCAGAGAGGCCTCCATGTCACTTTCTAAAGCAGGATTTCTCTACCCTTCCACCCTGGGCATTGTAGGCTTGTGTTGAGAGGGGCTCTCCTGGGTTGTAGGGTGTATATCCATGGTGTCTACCCATTAGATACCAGTAGCACCACCATCCATTTTGGTGTGAGAGCCAAATGATCTCCAGCTACTGCCAAAGGTCTCTAGCGGGCCAGGTTAGCTTGGGTTGAGAACCAATGTGCTAATATGGAAAGGTAAATTTTCTCAGAATCTGCTAGCAAATCCTTTGGCACCTAGTCCACCTGTGGTCAGGGGATTGAGCCTGTACCACAACGAGCACTAGACACACCTGCCTCAACTGTCAGCCCTGTCGCCTGACCTCAGGGTCGTCATTTCCATGTACTCCTGTGATCATAACCTGAGAGAGCCCTGGCTGGGACCTGCTTATTGTCCCCATCCTTCTGGTGTTTGTCATGAAGACCCGTGTGCTATTATCTCTCCACATGAATGCGTCTATCCCTATAGCTAACCTGCAAACACTTCGAAGTCAATGACTACAATTTGCACTTCTCTTTATCTCCAATGGGTCTAGAAATGGCTACAATAGATAATTGTTGGTTCACTGATCCTTTTTCAACTCTCCGCATTAAGGAATCTCAGTACATCAAAGCGTTTTTGAAAAAAATCAATAATTGGGAACAAGTGTAAAGCAGTTTAAGTTATCATCTTTGCCAAGTTAACAGTATTACTTTAATGGAGTAATAAGTTTTTATTGTTCTGAATCCCTACTTAATGGCTTATAAGGAGCATTTGGGAAATTACTTTTTTCCCCAAATTGATTTTTAAGCTCTTCTGTAACCCTTTACCCCTTGATTGTGGCAAAGTTTTGTATAACTATAGGACTAGGGGAGCAAAAACTTAGAGATGGAAATACTTATATTTTTATTTTGGCTCCTTGTTCTCTGGCCTCTACATTTCAGTCATATCTTCTCTCTACACAGTAGGCATTTTTCTAGTCTTCCCAGCACCTATGCTTGCTTTTGGCAGCAGTATTTCTTGCCCTCCTTACTGGAAATACTCTTCCACCGACCAAGATTTGACTACCAACAGGCTGAAAACCCAGTTCTCTGCTCCTTAACCACATAAGGCAAACACAGGGGTATGGTCAGCCAGCATTGTTACTGTAAAGCAAAGCTCCTTCTAACAAATCAGCTAATCAGGCATGTTCAAAATGAATCCCTGGAAAGAATTCCTTCTCCTTTTTATTACTAATTAGGGAAGTGTAAACCTAGGACAGCTATTGATGGTCTCTCACTTTCCAAGATTAGAAAGATGGCAGTTGAAACAGAGACACAGAAATGACCACGATTGTGCCTCCTGATCTAGAACAGTCCCCATTGTCAATGACTTGAGATGTTCTACTACTGTTGACAGATACTTATGACACCTTCCTCTAAAAGGACTTTACATCCTTCCTGTGGTTATGTAACTTTCAATACCTCTCTGTTGGAGGTGATACTTTTCTCACCTACTCGAATCAGATTTGGTCTGCTTTAACTGAAAGGACATGAACAGAGGTAATTTATAATATGTCCAAGAAAAAAATCTTAAGAGCCACCAAAACCAGGTTCTATGATTATTTTTCCTCATCCATTAGGTTGAAATGGGGGCTATTCTTTCAACATAGGTCCAGAATGAGAAAATATGTGGGGAGAGCCATAGCCAAATATAACATGCACAAGAAATAGATCTTTATTATTTATAATTTTTATTATTATCATAAAGCCACTTTTATTCATAAATTTCTCCCTCTCCCCCTCCCTTCTCTCTCCCCCTTTTCTTCCTCCCCTTCTCCCAGAAGATGGTCCCACCAGATTTCTACACTGTAACTGGAAGCATTCACACTACCTTATGACTAATATATATTCTTTATTCCATGACTAACATCCGCAATTTAGCACAACATTTGCAAAGTAAAATTACAAGGTCAACATGTGTGAACAAGTATACATTGAACTAATCTATCCCCTAAACGATTATTTCAATGTTTAATAAGAAATTATTTTCAACATTAAACATATGGTCAGAGATGCTGGAACAAGTTTTTGCAGTAACACTAATTTGTTCTAACACTCATATTTACATTGTAGCTAATGTTTGTTTTAAACCTCTCAATATCAAATATAATCATTATAATTTCAACTGCCTTTAATAATTCTACATATTTTCACTATGAATGTTTCTGTTTTACTATCTAATAACACTAAATTAGCTCTTAAAATTTGTGAAACTTTCTTTGAGCATGCAATATGATTTGTTTTATGTTAAAATTGAAATATTAACATTTTTATAGATGTTTAGATGGATCAAAAATGACATTTCTCCATTTCACAGGCACTAGCGCATATACATATCTGATTCTCCTCTCCTTCCAGTAAAAACAAAATCATTTTCCACAACAATTTTGCAGTTAGAGACAAATGACTAGCTCGGGTTCAGCAGTGCTCTAGTGAGAGCAATCTTGTCACCACCACCGCCACCACCATCACCTCCACCTCCACCTCCCCCACAAACACTATCACCTCCAACACCTCTGCCACCACCAGAGGACTTCTTTGGTTATCACAGCTGTAAGATATGCTACTAGAATTAGTGTGAAGAGGACAGGGATACCCATACACATCCTACCATACACGGGATGGTCTTCCAACAACAATGGATGACACGGTCCTAATACCAAGAGTGCCAAGGCTGAGAAACCCTGTTTTAGGCAACAAATCATAAGCAGAAGTAATGTAGATCACTTCCTGATCATGACTTTCAGGGGCCTTTTTTCCTTTTTGGAAACAACTATGGACGTGAATTGTTAAAGGGGCTACCACAGAAGCAAATGGCCTGGGTTTCTGAGCTATCACATAGGAAAAAAAGATGCCATGGAGAATTGCCTGAACCTCAGCAATCTTTGTGTGATCACTATGTAAATCTCTTCGTCCTCTACTTTGCATACATCATAAACAGGATTTCAGGGCTAACTTGTTACTGCAGCATAATTCACTCTATCCTTACTAATACTGCCAATTTCATAACTTTTCATTTATGTTCATGTACAGTAGTACATTTTTTATTTGCCAGATCCTATCAGATGCACAGCATCAAGTTGCTTTCAAATATAACTTATTTTTAGACATATCTTTTATTATTTCACTCATTAATACATGCTAAAGCTAGAGATGGCATTATTCAAGCAAGAATAGATTTGAAGAATGTGTTTTAAAGACCAGTTGGCAGTACACTCAATACACTTCAGAATGTAGAACATAATTGTGTGTATGTGGGAAGAGATCACCCAGGTCTGAAAATGAAACTGAGAAACCATAACTTCCTGGGGATAAGGGGGAGTAGAATGTTTTTATTCAAAAGTCATAAGAATGTAAAATAGCAGGTTTGAAAATGATTTTTTTCCCCTTCAGCTGAGTAGATACTATGTGGCTTTTCACAGCTGCCTAGCCACAGCAAGTGATATATGTTCATAAAGCTGTGGATGGTGGCTTAGGAAGGGAATCCAATAATATCTATGCTGGAGCCAAGAATAAAATCTAAGGAAAATGCCTCTACTTAATCACCTTAATCACTCCCTCTGTGCTCCAGAGAAGGGCTCCATTTCTAACTCACTCTTATAACAGGCTGTTTAAATTAGCCAAAAGTAGCACTGTAAGGGTTAGGGTCCCCAAATTTTAACTCAACGTCAAGAGTTACCGCTTTTTTTTATAGTTTCGCTTTTATTCTCCTCTTAAAGTTACAGTAATAATTTGTAAAACTTTCAAGTAGTCGTTCAAAGTCTTCAATGAACATCTTAGTATGTGATAATTTCAAATTTTCCCAATGGAAACATTTCCAAGGAGGCCATTAAAACCAGAACTTACATGTCTCATTTTATGAATCTGAAATTAATTCTATATAAGTACACCTCATGGCTGGAGACCATTTTGATGTAAACGAAGGGGAAAAATTCCTTCTCAAATAATTTTGACCCTGTAATGTTGCTCATTTGTTTAATAAGCCACTGTGGAAGTGAGATTCTCTGATGTTCTGGGAGGTACATTTCACTGCCAACTCTGGGATTCAAATTCTTTTACTAAATGAATTTTAAAATTCCAGATTGTTATGTAAATATGGTTGAGTCTCCGGCAAGTGCTGCCACAAAACATGAGACCCTCATCATCAGCTAGCAAGGGAAGAGGAAAAGTCCTTATTTGAGAATACTGGGAACACCACTGTGTCACAGGAATAACAACAGATAAATGTTTCTCAAGGTCATGTAGAGATGTCAGCCTAGTTTGTAGGTATATTGTTCAAGAAGGTACAATGCAAAGGTTGGAATGAGCCAACAGAAGCATAAATGATATGCCTGATTCCTAATGACCTTCAAAGATGGCTGCCATCCAAGAAGCTAGTAGTGCAGGAAGGGTGATAGAACATTTCAAGGGGCACAACAGGGCCTGGCCTCATATTGGAATTCAGTATTGGGTTTCAGGTGCTACAAGAAATGGAGGTGCTAGAGACACAAGAACAGACCCAACCCCATGACCTGGGTTATTACAAGAGAGCACAAAGATTACCAGGACAGTGTCCGCAAAGACAATATCACATTTGACTTCTTAATGGAAATAAGCTCTCAGTGTACCTCCCACCCTACCAGATCTGATGTCAGAACCAGGAGTAATGGCTGTCTGTTGCTATTCAATTCAGAATCTGAGAAAGGCAATGACTGAAAAAAGTATAAGCAATGACTAAATTGAACTCCTAAATTTTTTTGTTTATCTTATATTTTAAAAATTCTTCTATACTTTCCTTGGAAGGGCTATTGTAATCTCCTGATAATCCAAACACTCTCAATGTTTACATATTCCAGCACCAGGCATAAATGGAGACAATATTATCATTTCACATTGACAGTACGTAAGAAATTAGAAATACTAAGGTTAAAATAAGGAGAATCCTGTCATTTAGAATTGTTACATAGTTTGAAAGCAAAATAAATATTGAAATCAGTTTGTTCAAAGTATAAGATAACTTATCATTATATGAAACATGTTATATTACATGATCTTTATTTTCTGACTACATTTAAATTATATCCATTGGTGCCTTCACTAGACTATTATAATTCATCTTTAAAACTTCCAATTCCCTGACTTATAGCAGCTACTCCTTCAGTTAATATTCTCCAAAGGAATATATTCAAATCAAAACTGTGATGTGGAAGAAAGACATTAGCCTTATGATATCCACTTTGACAATAGGTTTACTATGCTGAAAACTATGACTATTCTAGCCACACAGTTGATCAATAAAGCAATAACATTATTAATAAGTGCAAAGGCCTCTGGAGTTCACGAATTCAGTTTTAATTTTATAGGTCAGCGGGGGGAAAGCTTAAGAAAGACACAGTGATTATAGCTCTAAATATAATTATTAAACTGCAACAACAGACCTCCATGCAAATGATTGACATTGGGAAACATTCAACCCTTTAACGAAGGAGGAGCTCTCTGCTTTCTAACAGTCACAACTACAGTTTGATTTTGAGGTCAATTTTGTTTGCTATTTGCCACTCACTTTGGGTTGTGAAACTCAGTTGTCCAGTCCCTCTGGGCATTTACATTGCTAGCATTCATTAGCTTGAGCAAGGATTCTCCTTGATCTTGTAAGTGTCCTCTTACAGCTCTTGATATTTCTCATCGTTCTTGCAAAGTTTTAGGAAAGAGTTATGATGAAGTGAGGGCCAACCAGACTAACACCTCAACCCCTACTGTCAATGGGGAAAAACTATTATGCTTGAAATTAACCTTTTTCGTATTTCATGTACAAAGATAACAAGGTAAACATGTTACTTTCTACTATGTATTTTTAAAATATAAATATATCAAGAACCAGTTACCTATTATTTTACATTCCAGTAATTTTTAAAGGTGTTTTCTTGGTATTGCAGTGTCATCCTTATTTATATCATAACTTCACAGATTGAGTAGGTGGCTGCCCAACAAAACTTACAGATGAGGTCCTTGTAAAATAAAGAGGGATAACAGACCATTGAGAACATATTATACTGAAGGTCCTTAGTCATCCCCCAGATCCATTTTTCTGCATACCCACTTTTCTACTTCACTGGCTTTGATTAAAATTCTGGAAATAGATGCAACTCTTTTGTAATATAACAAGCAAAATGTAAAGCAGGCCATATTAATCTGTCACTAAGCTTTAAATATTCGTTCTCCTGTCTGGTACAAAACGAGCCTCATTTACCATGTATTTTCATTCCTCTGGTTCCTTGCAGGTTATTGATCTTTGTGTTATTTCTGCAAGCACGTGGAAAGGTTTTATTATGTGTATGAATTACATCTATGATGCATAGAGGCTGCTTTCCTCAGCTGAATATGTCTTTAATACATTTCAAAGTGAATCTTTTTTAAAAATCTTCATTAAGAGCTGTTTCCCATTATATCATCCAAAGTGACTTGATAGCCTTGTGCAGTTTTACAGCATGCACTAAATATAAACGAAGTGCAAATAAAAATAAATATTACACATCAGGAGTGCTCATAAAACCACTGTGTAATTGTTCTGTCCTCCAGCTAAGCCAAAAAAGTGGCACCTAAAATCCTATTTTTAATGTTCTACACTTTCTATTAAAATCTTATGACTGCTCCCAAGAAAAGGCCATATGCTTAAACCAACATTAGGCAATTTCTCTTTTCCCTCCCATTAAAACACCAAAAAATCTAAAAACTAAGCAAATCTTAACTTATTTTTTAGCATGAACCTTTTTAATTATTATAATAAAGCTTTTTAATATTAAAAGCAAATTATTTTTTCCTTAGGAATTTATATTCTCATGACATGTAATACTAAATGTTCTGAACACATAATTTTAAACAGTAAGATGAGTCTGTTGGTCCTGGGAAACAAATATACACCATGATATTCCAACAACCAAAAAACAGTCTATAATGATTTATAAGCCTGATTAGAGATAAATATGCTAAAAAAAAATCAAGAACTATTTAAAGGTAGAATAATATGAGTCAGTTTCTACAGAAATCACCAATTACAGCTGGAAGAAACATAGAAATCTGTGTAGTTGAGGACTCTAACACTAATCTTTAGTATCTAACTGCATAAAAATGATTTATTCCCTCATTAGTTACTATTATTAGTAATATCATTACTTAACATTATAATATTATATTAACTATATATTGTATAGTCTAATATGAATAAGTAATATATAGTATAGTTTATGTGTAGTAATATACTATATGTTAATAATATTTTAGTAATTTTACTAATGTGAATTAATCAGTAATGTTTAGGAATAGATAATATATTCCCATCCAAAGGATTATGTGTTACCAGACTATTATAATATTTTTGCACTCAAAAAGCATTTGGGAGACTATAGATTAGGTGGCAAATCCGAAGAAACAGAGTCAAAATCCACAATGTATATAAAGGGAAGCACAAAAAGTGCAGCAAGATTTAAAGCTCTCTGGTAATGCAAAGGAAATTAAGTTGAACCCATGGAATGAATATTCTTGCCTCTGATTTGCCCAAGTGAAAATAGAAAGGAATTTCCAGTGAGAACTTGTGTCCATGAACAGATGATTAAATAAATAAGATTTGTTACATATTCACAATGGAATATTATACAACTATTAAAGTGGATAAAATCCTGCCATTTGAAACAATATAAATAAACGGAGAGGATATTATGCTTAGTGAAATAACGTCTGTCAGAAAAAAAATAAAGAAAAAACATTTTAAAGAGTAAAAGACTTTTTAAAGAACAAAAGAACAGGCTTTTTATGAAAAAGGTTATCAAAATAGCCAGTAGACATATAAAAAGATGTTCAACACCATTAGCCCACAGGTAAGTGCAAACTAAAACCCAAACTAAATTACCAGTAACACCGATCCAAATGGGTAAAACTAAAATGGCTAAAAACACTTAAGTGTTGCCACAGAAAAAAACTCATATACTGTTGGTAGGAGTCTGGAATTGCGCTTCATGGTATCTATTAAAACTAAGTACATGTTTACTCTGACCAAATAATTCTACTCTTACATAAACACCCAAGAGAAATGAATGAATATATCTACTTAAAAACAAAACAAGAATTCTTATCAACTCTTTTTATCATCAAAGGCTAATAAACCAAATATTCATTAACAATAGAATAAACATTTTGTAGAATATTCACCTGTAGGCAGTTAAAATGAAGAACTAGGGCCTCCCTGGTGGTGCAAGGGTTAGTCTCAGAGCTATCAAGCTATCACCAGTCACTGCAACATGAATTCAATCCTGGGCCAGGGAGCTAATGCACATGACGCAGCAGACCTCTCCTGTCTCACCCGCTGCTCCCCTCAGCAGTGTATTTCAGTAGATCTGCCTGTTCTGCTCCCCACTGTCTCTGGTGAATCTTCTCACCCCCACCCCTGGCCTACACCCCAATTCTTGTATGCATAAATAAATAAAATTTTAAAAAATGAAAAACTATTGCTTAATACAATTAACATACATGATTTCTATAGGCATAATGAAGAGTAAAATTTCACAAGAATACAACCTGTGTAGTCCCATTCTTATCAAGTTTAGTAACTGGTAAAACTAATCTGTCTTGAAAGAATAAGTCATTTTGTTTTGGGTGATAATTGTGGACAGGTGAGTTTTGATACGACAGTGTCACAAGGAGCCTCTGGCACACTGGAAATGTTCTAGATCTTCTAGGTGATGCTACAATTACACAATTGTGTGTATGTGTATGTGTGTGTAGAAATTCAAAACACATTATCACATAAGCATAAAGGTAAAGATTCATCCCTTAAGATTTGTGTACTTTCTAGGACATGTGCTATACCTCAATTAAAAAAAAGAACAATTAAAGATTTGACATCTTAGTAGTAGAGGTAGGTGAAAGACTGACTCATCAGATTTCTCCTTTCAGAGGCAAACACAAGAGTCAAACATTCCTGGTGGCTTGTTTTCTTCCTCATTGACAAAAAGCAGTGGATCATTTGGTGATTTGGGTTTTGCTTTTTTTATATAACATGTTGATCTCAGCCTGTAGGATATATTAGCTTCAGGGGGCCACTGTAACAAATCACCATACATTTGGTAGCTTAAAACAACAGAGATAAGTTTATTCTCTCCCAGTTCTAGAGACCAGAAGTCCAAAATTAAGATGTCAGTGGGGCTGCACTCCCTCAGAACACTCTCAGGGACCATCTCGCCTTGCTTCTTCCAGCTATTTTTTATTTTATTTTTTTTTTATTTTTTTTTTTTTTAGGGGAAAACATTGGGATTTATTTAACAAACAGGGAAAGGCAAAACATTACTAAAATTAACAGAGGTAAAGCAAAAGTTGCTAAAGTTAACCTATGGACATTTACCTTAATTAAAATAATGTCCAGTCCTTTAAGTTCCAAAAGGTAATATAGATGGCGTGTTCACTTAAAATAATGTCCAGTCCTTTAAGTCCCAGAAAAGTAACAAAGATGACCTCTTCCCACCACTGCTAAAATAAAACTTGTCTTCCAGACAATAGGCCACGATTGTAAAATGGCATCTTCTTTCTTGTGTTGATGGAGTTTTCCCGCCACAACTTTTTCTTTTCGACACACACCAATCAGACTGTAGGCCAGGTTCCAACTTCCAAGGATGATACAGGAAGCAACTAAAAATGTTTTTAAAACCACCTTGATACTCCAGCACATCGTTAGGCCGACAAGACTGTAAACAGCAGCTACAGCAGCCAGACGACCCAGCAGACACACTCACACATTTTAGACTGGGCCCTCTTTGGGCGTCTGCCTTCTTTCTTTGGCTACTTGCAAAGCCTCCAAAGTCCCTGGCCCTAAATCTTCATTTTCACCTCGTGGCGAGCTATCAACTCCTAATTTTCTTCTACATAATGGCCTCTGTCTCTCTCTTCCTTTGGGGGTTCTATTTATTTTTTTTTTTATGTAATATATATTTTTATTGTTATTTATGTCTTTTTAGTATAATGTAATGTAATATACAACTGAGCAGATAAGAACAATAAAAATGTGTTTGCTTTGTTTTCCAGATGCAAAAGTGGTTTTTATCTTCTATTTGATTTGATCTTCACAATCAAAGGTATTGATAGTAAAGATTTACTGTGGCAACCAGGATATATTTACCCATCCCTTCTAGATTTAATCAATAGGATTCCACTAGAGAAATACAGGGCTGAATGTTTTAGGCCTAGTTCATGATAGACAATTAGTTTGAGTCCATGTGACCTTGAACTTTCAACCCGCTAAGGAAAGGGTTCAAACTACTTCAACGGTAAAAACTATGGCACAGTAAAGCATGTAACAGACAACAAAATTGTTCACATAAAACTTCCTGAGAAAAGTTGAACACTACATACAAATAATTGCTGAAAAATACAAAATTGGTCCTTAATTAAAGCAAGGAAACTCTGCTTTCTGTTTTCTTCCTTTATGGTTATTTATACTTGTTACCTTAACTCATGTTATCTCTTGTAATTTATTTACTTTTCAAATATCAAAAACTATAGCTTCAACTTTAAAAACACCAGCATCTTTTCTAAGCATGCATTGTTTCTTTTCTTACTTAAATTGTGTTTTAAATATGTGTTCTCTATGTATACCTCTGTATCTTATTATATATGCTCCTTTTTTTAAGTAAACTCGTACTGCAATTAAATCCCTGGATTTAGATTAGTTAAGCTTTAGCGATTGTGTATATAAAATAGTGTACTTAAAAAATGTCAAATAAGTAATTTATGGGCATTATATATTTAAAATGTTATTCCATTTACAAAAATTTGATTTTCATACAACTACTTAGCTATGCAGAGAATGAGACTCATCTGTGTTGCTTATTAAAAATGCAATGGTTATTGCACTACAAGAAACAAACTTCAGCTTTCACCAACAGTATCTGTGATTATCTCAAACCAAATAACCTTAACTACATTTTGTCCTCTCATACTAAAAAGGGAAATTCAATTTGCTAAGTAGCTTCTGGGAAACAGAGTATCGCCTTTTACTGTTGTACAAAAGACAAGATTCTATGAGTCGGCGAAGAGTCATTTTCCTGCGATGGCATATTATGGGGGTGTGGATTTAAAGAGGCTTTTTTTACTATCGATACTGTAATTGGACAGATGTCTGCTGCACAGTCTGTGCCTGCATCAACAGCCAGATTCTCCTAGCAGTTGACTATTGGAAGCCTTTTGGATACAGCACACAATACTCATTGATTATTTTGCAAATTAAAAGTTTAGTTCCCCTGATAATTTTGTAGGTATTTTAAAAGATGGTCTTTAAAATGGAATGCACAGGCCTCAGAACAGGACACACAAGCCTGGTACAAGAGCATCAAGAACAGACTGAGGCACAGGCCTTTTACAAGTGCCGTAGCTGCGCCCTGTCATGGAGATGTTTTCCTCCAGTCACTCTTGGGTTCCAGCCTGAGAAGACGGACAAGAATATGAGAAACGAGTACCCTGGGAGGGAACCCTCCCCAGCTGACTACAGATGCAAGCTCAGGGGGAAGAGCTAACAATACAGCAGAGCAGCTGAAAGTGGGCTGAAGCTCCAGCAAAGACAAATTCAAGTAAGTGGGCCCATTTACTGGTGATGTGACTGCTAAATAATCTATTCTGGCATCGTAGACTCTGTTTTCTTTCTTTGCTAAATATTTATTTATTTAGTTAGTTAGTTGTTAGTTATAGAAGAACTGGGGTGCAGGCCAGAGGTGGGGGGATTTGGGAGGTGAGAGGATTCACCAGTGACAGAGTGGGAGGCAGAACGGGTGTATCTACTGAAATACACCCCTGAGGGGAGCAGCGGGGAGACAGGAGAGGTCTGCTGGGCCATGTGGGAAGCTCCCTGGCCGGGAATTGAACTCGCACTGCATTGGCTGCCAACAGCTTCATAGTACTGAGACTTAACCCCTTGCACCACCAGGAAGGCCCTGAAATAGATCTTTAGTGATTCTGATGCTCAATCCAGGTGGGAGATTCCATCCAAAGGAGAGAAGTTTGTCAAGAGCTAAGCAGAATGCCCAGTCACCGGCCATGCAGATTAAGACATAGACAAATGAAATATACACTGAGAGAGGAACCAACGAAAAGGACCAGCTCTGCAGATACACAAAACTCAGCAGGAATATGAGGAGACCACATACCTGTGATATGTGAGTCTGAATCTGAACCCAGCTCCACTTGCATAGGCAGAGCAGATGGGTCATGCCATATTCTTTTGTTTAAAATTGGTTCCACAATATCTGAGACATGTCTCCTCACCCCACATTCACTAAGAACAGAACAAATATGGTCCCCACAGTTTGAGAGCTTACACTCAGGTGAAATAGATAGGAAAATAAATAAGGTAGCAGGCAGTGACATAATTAAACGGCTGTGAATGGAGGTAGTCACAAGAGGGTGGGTTAGAGAACAATAAGGGAGAGTAGCATTTTAGAGGGTAATCTGGAAAGACCTCTCATCTTGTGGTGTCTATTTCAGTCTTGACAACAGAACCATAATCAATAAATTCTGTTCCATGATCAGAATCTGAACGTGCCAGCCCTGAGGTACAGTGCAAAAACAATGAACTTGCTCAACCAAACCAAAGTTAAAAGCTCCACCATCTCTTTAGAACCAAAAGATCCCTTGGACACTAAAAATTTCATGTAAAAAGGAGATAAGTGAGCAGACTCTGTTGCATTGTCTTCTCACTTTATGAAATTCAAAACTCACTGTAAACAGCTTCCAGAAATCGGAAGTTCATTTCATTAGGTCCCAGGCAAGACTTAGCTGATAGTCCTTCATCCCAGCCAGAGCATTCCTTGTACATTTGAGTCTACAAGTGAGATCTTTTCAGCATTCAGTTATCAGCTATGGTCACAATGAATAGAAAAAGGGAAAGATGTAGTTACCCAGTGTGAGATTACCCTCAGTACTCAAGTAGGTTAGCTGTGTTGATAAATTTTCATGAATTTCTACATAATTTAGGCAATAGAATAGCCAAATGTATAGAATATGTATATATAGTTCAAGTTTTCAGTTATTTCTATCTGTTTTAGTTCAGAAATGCTCCTTTATTAAACAATAAAGGTAGGTATAAATGTTTATAATAGAAAGATCTCAAAATACAGAAAGGCAGAATAAAGAAATGAGAAAAATTAGTCCTATAAAATAATGGCCCCTTCTAGTTCCATCCATGTTGCTGCGAATTGCATGTGTTTATCTTTTTTGAATGCTGAATAGTATTCCATTGTATATATATACCACATCTTCTTGATCCAATCAGCTATTTTTGGGCAACTGGATTGTTTCCATATCTTAGTCATTGTAAACAGCGCTGCAATAAACATACAGGTGCATGTCTCCTTTTGAATTAATTCTTTTGTGTCCTTTGGGGATGGGGAGGATAAGGGCTCAAAACGGGGTAGAAAAGAGCACAAGGGACTATGGTGATGGGTCACGGGTGAATCGGTGGTGGGTTACCCAAGGGGAATACATAATAATGTAAAAGATATAAATCACAATAAAAAATATTAAGGAAAAAAAGATAATGACCCCAATTTTTCCCTCTTCCCTATATCTGTAACCTATATTTATAATTCTATTATGCTCTCCTGTTCTGTGCTCAGCCATTTAACTTGCTTTAGGCGATAAGATTATGCCTAGGATGACGAAAGCAGAGGCATGAAGGCACTTCTCACTGCTTTAAGAAAGGCACACCCAGGCCAGCCTTCCAGCGTCAGGACAATAAGACACAGTGAGTCCCCATCCCCAACCAAGGCCACTCTACAAGCCACCCTGATTGTGAGACTATCCAAGATCCACAAAGCTACCAATTCAATGCACACTTGACAGTAAACACACAGGATGATTCAAACTCACGTCTGCAGACCCAGGGACTAAACAAATATGGTGGCTTCCTACCAAAGTGATGGTTGTTTATTTTTTTTTTAATTTGTTTTTTTTTTAAGATTTATTTTTATTTATACATACAAGCTAGGGTACAGGCCAGAGGCGTGGGGCGGTGAGAAGGCTCACCAGAGACAGAGCGGGTAGCAGAACAGACAGATCAGAAATACACTGCTGAGGGGAGCAGCAGGCGAGGCAGGAGAGGTCTGCCGCGCCATGTGGGATTCTCCCTGGCCGGGCGTCGAACTCGCGTCGCTGCTGCCGACAGCTCCACAGCGCAGCACTCAACAGCTGCGTTACCGGGGAGGCCCAGTGATGGTTGTTTATTAGGGAGAATGGTCATTACACTCAATGTGTGGGATCTTTGCAGCTCTGAAACAGAACAATTCCACATTGCTCTAATTTCACTCGAGCTTTTGCCCCATGTATGGGCTTTTCAAAGAGCTAAGATAGCGATGGGTGTCAGCAGCTTGCAAACTGTACGGTCCTAGTTTCCTGGATTTAATCATCACATGTGGTTAGATGAGATATTAAGAGAGAAAAATTCTACTTTACTTCTGACAGTGAAAGTTCACTGTGAAAAATTAGAGCAATATCTGATTTGCCATTCAAGCAACTAGCAAGGAAAAAAGTCTCCAGGGTGAAAAGTAGAATATCAAATCAAATCAGGAAAGTAAAATAAACTAGATGTAGGGAATGAGCCTGAAATAAGAATGGGTTGAGTGTAGGGGTGGGAGACATTCCACATGGGAGGGTAAGTGTGCCACTTGGGACTCTTACCCTGCAAGCAACTCTGGCCAACTTAAATGAACAGAACTTACTGGAAAGACTCTGGGCAACACATGGAACCAAAGAAAAACCAACACAGGAGGCTTAAGTTGGGATAGAAACAGGGGTCTAGGGACACCTCTAGAATACTCAGCAACAGTAACATGTCTCTTTTCTTTTTTTTTTTTAAAGATTCATTTACTTATGCATATAAGCTGGGGTGCAGGCCAGAGGCATGGAGCAGTGAGGGGGTTCACCAGAGACAGAGTGGGGAGCAGCACAGGAAGATCGACCAAAATACACTGCTGAGGGGAGCAGGGGGTGAGGCAGGAGAGGTCTGCTGCGCCATGTGCAATCTCCCGGCTGGGCACCTAACTCATGCCTCAGGTGCCACAGCCTCGCACAGCTCCACAGCGCTGCCCTTAACACGTTGTGCCATCAGGGAGGTCAACGTCTCTTTTCAGTACTTATTCTCGAAAGTCAGTTTGGCCATGCTTCATCTAAATTGTTGCTCAGCTTAGAGCGGAAGACCTGGTAAAGATTATCCAAATGGACAAGGGTTACATAAGCCTCCTTCCCCTCTCAGTGAGCAGAGGAAGGGGGGACAAGATACTGCGACTGACAGCAAGTCAAGATCCATGGAATTTGGGGGGAAATACCCATAAAGTCAGAGGGCATGATATCAGGACAGGCAAGAGCAATAAATGTCTATTAGAAACAAGAAAAGCAAATGAGCAAATGTTCTAGTTTGTGTGAGATAATAAAGAGGAAGAATTTACCTACTTTAACTTGGTCTCCAACTGAGAAGGGAAATGGTCTGTTTGCTGCAAGTGACAGATGTCTCCGGGAAGTTCTCTCCCTCTAAGCAAGAGCTGCTCCTCTATTATCCTAAAGGGGCTTAGCATTTGGGAGGTGTGCCCTTGCCATGAAAATGTGATTGCTTCCCAGCATGATAGCCACTGAACCCTGGGGTACTAGAAAACAACCCAGTAAAAGTAGCTTTCCTAAACAAAAGCAATGGGACCATAGGACTAACTTGATGGGTAGAAATGAATATGACCAAAATTCCCAAGTGCTCCATTATCTTTTTCTAGACTAGGTAGACTGAAGCATAATATCAAAAATTAAATCAGGACTTCAGTTGAGAAAATGTTTTACTTCACAAGGTCTGCCAAAACAGACCTTAGTATGTGAGCCATACTAAGTTTGACTGTTCAGTGTTTCCAAAAATGATCCAACAAGAACAGGCGATCTGCTAATGCCCTCTACCACCCCCGCAAGCCTCAAAGCAAGAGTATAAATGAGAGCACATGGCCAGCTTCCTAAAGGTTTAAACCAAGCTAATATCAGTTAAAAAGAGTTAAGTTCTACCCTTCCTGACAGTTATCCCTGCATAACCACCTGGAAGTCCAGGTTCAAATTCAGAATCCTCAATCCTCTTGGGGTACTGAGCCAGCACAGGACGAGACAGCCCTCAGCTTTGACCGGACATCTACTTCACTTACCTTCCTACCGAGTTCTGTCCCTCAAAGGTCTTCATGAAGCTGCATTACAGGTTCTCAGTTTACAATCATCCTTCTCCTGTGTTATTCTAATAACATTCTAACTGAAAGTTATTCTCAGAAGAGCAGCCAGAATAATTTTCTCCAGTAATCTCTCCATTAATCTCCCATCAAATGCAAAGATCACAAAGATCCTTTGTGATCTAGCACCCTGCTATCTGACCATTCCACGTCGCCTTGCTTCCAATTTTCCCACACACTCAGGCAAGTTGCCACTCTCGGGCCCATGAATTTTGCTATTTCCTTAGTTGGAATATTTTTGCTATAGATATTGACATGGAGCCATTCCTCTACCTTTATCAGACCTTTATTTATATGAGACCTTCACAATATGGTCTTCTCTGGCCATAGTATCTAAAATTATAATTCACCCTTTCCCCAGGCATTTCCCACCTCTCTTACTTATTTTCCCTAGTACTTACGAAGCCTGATGTCTGACTTATTTATAGTGTTCATTTTCTGCCTGCCCTAGTAGGATGTAACTCCATCATCGTCAGACGTTATTGCTTGGCAACAGTCAGCACTCAGCACACAAGGACTGAGTTAGTTAACTGAATGTTCTATAGGTAAAGTGGAAGAAGGAAAATGGTGGACGTCTTAATTAGGGTCGCCATAAAAGGAGAACCTATAACAGTTTATTTGCAAGTCAACCCTAGGAAGCAAGATTATGGAAGGAAAGAGTCAGACAGGTAAGGAAAAAAACCATTATATGGTGTTTCATTGAAATTTCTGCTATAGGCAACAAGAGGAGAATTCTTCCAGAATCTCTGAGAAGCATGCATGGAATGTCTCCCTAAATTGATGATGTGAAAAATGGGAGATGAAAAAAAAAGAGAAGAAAATTGGGAGATGAACATTTTTCCACTGGTTCCAAACAGTTCCACCATTTTGCCAAAGGTTGAGTGTTCCCCAGGCATGAATGCCCCCACCATCCCTATACTTTTGGGCTGCCCAATGTGAGTCAGCTGTAGACCCGTATGGAAGACGCCTCTGGGGAAAGATGCAGAGAGACAGCTGCAAACCCCGCAGCACCATCCTGGCAGGGAGAGAATAATCTGAGCTGCCATGGACCGTCCACCACCAATGAAAATCAGAAGAGAACTGAATAAACATGATGCTGGCACCAAGGAACTTATTTCAGATGAGGATGACAAAGCATAGCCCGTGCATGTTACCTATTATTAACCATCATGTACTAAGGATTTCCCATTCCCGCAGTCATGATTTAAGAATAATAATAAATCCTACAATTTATATTTGTGGTTCCCAATTTCCTCATGAGACAACTATCATGATATTTCAAAGCTAGAAAGGAAAAGGAAAAAAAAGGATTTCTTATGGAGCTACCAATGTGGCAATCAGAGATTAAAAATTAAAGATAATTAAAATAATTAGAAACCATTTTGCCCAGTAAATTGCAAAGTCACTCTTAGCTTTCTATCCCCAAGTGTCAGTGGGAGACCAGTGAAACAGTATCCTTGTGTATCATGCAGGAAGAAACCTGGATAACGCTTCTAAAGGAAAATCTGAAAATACCCACCAAATATCATTTTTAAATAGTCACTCAAGGCCCTTTGGCATGCTAATTTCCTCACAAGTGAGTAGAAAGCTTACATACAAAAATATTCATTCGTAATTTTAATAATACCTGAAATGCCCAGCAAGGAATAGTACCAACATGGTGCAATATATTTTAATGTAAAATATGGTGCAACTAGAAGCTCTTATCTTCCAAATGATTTAAAATTCATGTCTTTGAAAAATACTCAATGACAAATTGCTAGGTGACAGTGCATCATTTATTTAGGGTTATTCATTATATTACTGATACAGTTTAGGAATAACCACATAGGCCTTGTATACATGGAACCACATAGACTTTTTACATATCTTCATGGGCACGAACATCGAAACAGAAAAAAAGAAAACTACAAGGGAATAGAGCAATATATTAATAGTGGATAATTCTGAATAATCATCAGAGTAGTTATCTAAGTAGCAGTAAGCAATTTAAGGCATTTTTAAAGTTTGTTTTTATATTGTTAGCTTTTGTTTTGATACTGTCTTTTTTTTTTAAGATTTATTTATTTATACATACAGCTGGGGTATAGGCCAGAGGTGTGGAGCGGTGAGAGGCTTCACCAGAGACAGAGTGGGGAGCAGAACAGGCAGATCAGAAATACACTGCTGAGGGGAGCAGCGGGCGAGGCAGGAGAGGTCTGCAGCACCATGTGGGATTCTCCCCAGCCAGGCGTCGAACTCGCATCACTGCTGCCAACAGCTCCACAGCGCAGCGCTTAACTGCTGAGCCACCAGGGAGGCCCCTTGATACTGTCTTTTTACTATTGTTCATTATGCTTTAAATTGCTAGATATAATCAGAAATTATTGTTACTCTAAATATATAAAAGAATCAGTACCAGCTTTCCCAAAATTTATAACCTAAGGGGAAAATCAAGATTGAATTACCATAACTTTAAAAACCCTAAAAGTTGTATAAAAATGTACAAATTAGTACAAATTAGTACACCTTAATTCAATGATTCATAGGTTCTTTGCTAAAAGAAAGTGAATAGTTAAATGTTCTGAAGAAATATATTACACTAAATAATCCACATTCCTTTCATTTGAATTCCTTATATTTTTAATTAACTGTTTTTGCTGTATTTAGAAAGACTATGGACTAACTCAACCTCTGCTAACACTAGAGTTTTAAATGAATCAATATTCAGGAGGTAAAGTGATCTACCAAGTCTTTTCAGGAAAAAAAAACTATAGAATATATTGACTATGAAAATTCTTAAGGGCACATGAAAAGCAAGGCAGAAAACTTTATATTGAGCACAGATTCGTGCCTCCAGCTATAACATACAGTTATCCAAGCTACTTCTCTTCAGCAAGATGGCAGGGGAGTTATTGCAGATGATTCACCTAAGGTCAGGCAGCGTCACTCAATCAGTTACAAGGTAAAAGCCAACCTTAAGCAAAACAGGACGCCAACAAATTTTTTCTTGTGTGCTGAGTGTGTACACAACACACACAAAACTGTCCTTTGAAATTCCTCTATTCTATCCATGCAAAGCCTCCCTGGCCAAAATCTGAATGTAATCTCCCCCAGCTACCAGTGTTGACAATCATACATCATGCTAGAAGTAGCCAGAGCTGTGTGACTCTTCCCACCCCTTCAGTCCTTTGTCTTAAAGTTTCAAAGTAGAGAACTACTTTTCCTTTAAAAGACATTTTAATGGGGCCTCCCTGGTGGTGCAATGGGTTAAGCCGGTTAAGCTCAGCGCTGTGGAGCTGTCAGCACCGATGGCTGCTGCAGCATGAGTTCGATGCCAGGCCTGGGTGATTCCCACATGGTGCAGCAGACCTCTCCTGCCTCTCCTGCTGCTCCCCTCGGCAGTGTACTTTGGTCGATCTGCATGTTTTGCTCCCCACTCGTCTCTGGTGAACCCTCTCACTACCCCACACCTCTGGCCTGCACTCCAGCTTGTACACATAAATAAATAAATCTTAAAAAAAAGACATTTTAATTGCTGATGGAGCATAAACATTGGGTATAGGTTTCATTTTTTAAAGTAGTAGATTCAGATTAACAAGACACTTCCAGAAGTTATACTTCCAGAACTTCCAGAAATTATACAGATTGCAGGTACTGTTGTCTGTGCAGTGATGGAATTATTCTGGGGCAAGCAAGCCTTTGGGTGGCACCATACGGACACCAACATATTCTGACTGGTAGTGCCGAGCCTTACTCAGAGGAGTAAATGTTGGCAACTGTACAAGTAGCTAAGCAGCACTTTGTTTTGTCACAGGGAGTAAAAAGGTGAAGGAGAGAAAAGAAATGAGATAGAAGTCTAGCATCTGAGTTGATGGGCATGCCCAAAGTTTCCCTGGAAACAAAGTCATATATTCAGCTCAGGGGATCATCTGCTATCTAGCTGAGAGCTATCCTCCCTCTCCATTGCCCCCTGTCTTCCATAAGTCAACAACTCATGCAAAAGTCCATGCACTTAATGGTCCTCACTGGGCGCACCTAGGTGAAGAAAAGGATCAGAAGTCTTGCAATTACTGAGTCACTTCCTGATTTTCTTCAGTAAAATCAGCATCCCTGAGACAAAAAAGATTAGGAAAAATGGAAGCTCTGATTCTCTCTGAGGGTCCAATATGCTGCTCTGCCTGCAGACCTTCCGCCGCCATTGGGAAGGCGTTCTAGGCAATTTCATTCGATTGTCAGAGATCAGTTGTCTCAAAGGATACGTGGGCTGAAGAAGCTAAGTTAACATGGTGACATCAGTGCCACCCCACAGACTCAGAATGTGGCAAAGACAATTTTTTTTTTAAAGCATACAAGCTGGGGTACAGGGCAGAGGCATGGGGTGGCTGAGAGAGTGCACCAGAAAACAGAGTGGGGAGCAGAACAGTCAGATCGACGGAAATACACTGCTGAGGGAAGCAGCGGGTGAGGCAGGAGAGGTCTGCCGTGCCATGTGACAATATCTCCGGCCAGGCATCGAACATGTGTCGCCACTGCCAACAGCTCCACAGCACAACGCTTAACTCCTGCACCACCAGGGAGGCCCGAAGACAATGTTCTTACTGGAACAGGTATTTTCTATGAAAGTTACTGAGGAAAAGCTATCAAGTCATTCATTTCTTTGCTCCCTGTCATCTCATTTAGATTTTTCTGGTCTAGAAGTTCTACCAAGTTGTAGCTAAGAAAAGTCTCCCAGAAATAGTAGAGGGCAAGCTGATCATACTTGTTTATACTTGTTGTCAAGTATACCTTAGATAATTTGGATGTATGACTGGCCATTAAGTTTCTTCTTCATGTTCATAATGAATCTATGGAAAACAATCATTCAACCTGTCTATTTGCAGCTGGATAAAGCAGCACCAGCTGGTAGCATACCAGTATTAACTCTTTCCCTTAACCCAAATAAAATTTATAATTTTCCCAAGCCGCTCAATCCAAATATCAGCCCCTTAATTCATCAAATATATGACTTTTATATTTGACACTGAGCATGACATTTGGGAAATGCTGTATAATATTTGTCAACTAATGAAAGGTCTTTCCCCCTTCAGGGATTTTGCACTTCCCCTGGGATGCCTTTCTCATTGCTTTTTTGGGTATCTAGAACAGTCTCATCCTTATGAGATGGTCTGGGGAAAAGAAAACTCCAGCTGGTAGGATGAGTTGCCTCAAGCCCTGTTTGAGCAGATGTACTAAACATGAACTGGCCAGTCCTGTCCAAGCAATTTGACCCACCACATAACCATGAGGCGCCATGCTAGACAAAGAGTGTTCAATCCTGACTAATGGTTATCTCACAACTTCCTGGAGGGAGAGGCCGAGAGCCTGCATGTGCCATTGGCGTGAAACAAGCCCAGGCATCTTCCAGTCCAGGACACACTATGATGTTACTCTCCATCCTGCCTTAGAAACTTACGTTCCTAACTCCCTTCAAGGAGCAATGTTAAATTCTTCTTTCTGGCACTAGCTCCCTCATACTTTATTCTCTAAAACAGGCTTGCCTGGTTCAGCTTCACCTACTGCTGTCTGGTGAATTCTTTCCTTAGGGGACAGAGGAACCCTCGTCTGGGCAGGGCCTATAAAGCTTATATCTTTGACTCACCTATAACTGTTTATTGACTCATTATTTTCTGTAAAGGAGGTATTTCTCCTGCTAACTCTCTTAGTCATCACTCAAAATTTTTTTTAAGATTTATTCTATTTACTTATGCATACAAGAGTTGGGGTATAGGCCGGAGGTGCAGGGTGAGAGGATTCACCAGAGACAGAGTGGGGAACAACAGGCAGATTGACTGAAATACCCTTCTGAGGGGAGCAGCGGCGAGGCAGGAGAGGTCTGCTGCGCCATGTGGGAAGCTCCCTGGCTGGCTGCAGTGGCTACCAATAGCTTCATAGTGCTGAGATTTAACCCCTTGTGCCACCAGGAAGGCCCCCATCATTCAAATTTTTGTTGAAAGGATGGTTACCAGGTCTGGGTTGACAGCAGAATTATATATTCTAACTTTCTGCCCAGGACACTGCAGGGGAGCAAAATCTGCCACGACTAAATATGTCTTTTTGAAAAAGGCTGATTTTATGGGAGGAATCCTGAAGACCGGGGGGAGGTTACTTTTGAAAAAGATACTTACATGGAAAGTTCTGTCATAGCATTTACGAGAAAGACTTAATCTCCTCTCTTTTCAGTGGAAAAGGCGAAACTTAAATTTGTATACTTTTTCCACTATGCCTTCCCTTAACCTCCTTAACTGACTTTCCTATTCTCTCTCCAAAGCCCTTCCATTTTAACCAAGATGGTGTCTAAAGCCATGTGTGTGAGTTGCTCAGACTTGCTGTGTCTCTTTCATGTATCCAGAAGATACACATTATCAAACTTCTTTTTGACTTTTTATCTTATCAATCTGTCTGTTGCTTGTTTTACTATGTACCAACCTAGAAGAACTCAGAGTAGCATGGGATGATTTCCTTCAAGCCCCAAGAATGCAAATTAAATCATGCCAGATACCCAGGTAATAGTTTCTGAGTGTGAATGCTTTTGCCTACATCTAGCTTTGCACTTAATTGTTAAGCCCATGAGGTGTGACATTTGGAACATCGTATGAACTTACCAGTCTATCTATGCAGGCACCTGTACACAATACACAATACTATTGGCAAAGCTCCAAGTTCATGTTCAAGCCATTTATCAGGTATGTGGTACTCAAATGCCAAAGGATGCTGAGGACTTTCCTTTGGCACAGCTTAATTCTTCATGGTATTTGGCTCTACTTTGGTTCTGATATAGCCAATCATTTTCCTTTTCTATTTTTTTGGGAGAGAGATTTGATCGTTTAATCAAAAATGTTTGCTAGGGCCTCCCTGGTGGTGCAGCAGTTAAGCACTGCACTGTGGAGCTGTCGGCAGCAGCAACGCGAGTTCGATGCCCAGCCAGGGAGATTCCCATATGGCGCTGCAGACCTCTCCTGCCTCGCCCGCTGCTCCCCTCAGCAGTGTATTTCTGTTGATCTGCCTGTTCTGCTCCTCGCTCTGTCTTTGGTGAACCCTCTCGCCGCCCCACCATATGCCTCTGGCCTGTACCCCGGCTTGTGTGCATAAATAAATAAAATCTTTTAAAAAAAATGTTTGCTAGTCTTAAATCAAAATTGATTTAATCATGTTCCAAACTTCCACAAAAACATTGATTTCGTTAGGAGTGAAACTGTCATATCAGGATGAATTCCCAAGTAAGTAACAGACTAGATATGTAACTATAGCTCCGCATGTGTACACAGGAGTCTTGGAATGTCTAGAAGCAAGCTGAGTTTTCCTTTTAGAAATTTCAATTAATCTTTTTCTAAATGCTTTCATGTTCTCCTAATCACGGCAAATTTTCTTTTAAAAATGTAATTTAAATCTGGAGAACATCATCATGGATAAACTGGCATTCTTCAAATTCTTCTTAGGACAATGTTATGGCTTTGGAACATATGTTCATTTTCCTTAGTAGTATAACACTCCCTGATTACGAGAAAATATTTTTTCATGGAAATACTTTGCTGTTTCAATTTTGTGTATAGTTGTGAAATAATTCATTTTAATTTTCTAGCTAAAATTAGAAAAAGCATGAAAAAATAATTCATTGTAGTCTAGCAATATTTTTCATTTTGCATGCAAATGTCACAAAATTGATCAATCAAGAGAGGTAAATTTGAGTACTTTTAAAATTATTATCTGGTTGAAAGTAAAAAGCAAATTATTAGTTGGCAGGCAGGAGACAAAAAGTCATGTGGTCTAATAAAAAATGAGATTTGAGGTAAGCTTTTGCCAAACAATATTTGAAATGAAGTTGATTTTTTCAATATATTTTTGTCCATCAAATTCATTATTTCTATCAAAACCAATTCATAACTTTATTCTTCCATATTCTTCCATAACTTTATTCTTCCTACCTTCTTGCTACATCTCTTCCTTCCTACTAAAGCAAGGTCCCATCACCTCATATCCATTGTCTTTGAAGTATAACACTTAATCTTCTCCCATCCCTTTCCCACACTGTTTTTCTGGTACAGTGGGTTACTCTCTTTCCTAAGACAACTTGGCATGAACATTTTAGGCTTCACTGATTTTCTCTCAGTTCCTTATTATTCTCCCCAACTATCCAGCTTGGATCAACAATCAATTCCTCTGTGTTTCCATACAACTTGAAAAATCTACAGTTATCAAATTGTTAATAGATCTGTCTCCCCAGCTCCCAACTTCTTCAATTCTTCTGGAAGAGCAGTTATTTGTCATTTATTTTTGTATTGTTAACACACAGAATTAAGCTAGCATGCTCTG
This sequence comes from Scalopus aquaticus, assembly GCA_004024925.1. Taxonomy (NCBI): domain Eukaryota; kingdom Metazoa; phylum Chordata; class Mammalia; order Eulipotyphla; family Talpidae; genus Scalopus; species Scalopus aquaticus. The sequence goes on along the minus strand of PVIJ01005918.1, from coordinate 71,139 downwards.
GGCTATGTAAGCAGTCAACGGTTGTCTGAACTATTTACTATAAATCTGCATGTACCAAAAACAAAATTTAAAAGCTACAGCTAATAAAAAAAAACCATCAATTTTTGAATAATTAAAAAAGTGATCAAAGGAAATGATAGCATTTCTACTCCCATGTATTTTTTTAATTCTGTCTTGTCATACTATCCAGGTCGTTTGTTCAATTGAATATCCACAAGCTTTCACCTTCTCTTTAAAACAGAGGGAAAACTATGAGCATTATTCTGAGAAGCAGGAGAAAGTATCACAATTGCTTATTCCTTAATTTTTATTAATTCAAAAAATATATATTATGTGATTCAGTCACTGAACCAGAAGTATACAGCAAAATCAAGTACAGATTATATTTGATAAAAACACTAGAAAGAGGGTAAATTTATATCAAGAAAAGTAACTAGTATTAGCAGTCAACAAAATCATAGATCAGATTAGATATCTCCTAACATACTCTCCCAATTTAATCTCGTAACTTAATTTACCTTTCCATTTTTTTCTCAAAATGAAGTTTTCATCTCTGTGGTACAAACAGAAAATTACATAAAATCCAGATGTTTTTGCTATAGGTAGATCTTTTAAGACATATAGAACTGCTTTGTGTAGTGTGTGGCTATGTCTTCCTGTTTGATTTCATTGGATTATAATGACATAGTGCTTAGAGTTTAATAGTGGTGTGATAAGTAGGTCTTAATGGCCACACAAACAGATTGTCCTTGCAGCCAATGTAGTCGTAATGAAAATACTCTAACTGTATTTCCCAGCATGACCATACTTACCCAGGACACCAAATTCCTATTTTGCAGACAATATAAATGTGCATCAAGATTGCTCTTTCTAAATGTATACTAGAATAACAAATTGCATGACTCCATCAATCTCTCAAAGCTCTCTGACATGATACTATCTACGTCCTTAAATTAAAACCAATCTTGGGCCTCCTTGGTGGTACAAAAGGTTAAGACTCAGCACTATGAAGCTATCTCTAGCCACTGCAGCATGAGTTTGATCCCTGGCCAGAGAACTTCCCACAAGGCACAGCAGACCTCTCCCGACTCGCCCGCTGCTCCCCTCAGCAGTGTATTTCTGTCGATCTGCCTGTTCTGCTCCCTACTCTGTCTCTGGTGAACCCTCTCACCACCTCATGCCTTTCTCTGGCCTGCACCCCAGATTGTACACAAAAATAAAATCTTTAAAAAAATAGTAAAATGAATTTTAAAAGTACAATAAAATACCTATATTAGAATTGATCATTTTAAACTTTAAAATAAAATTTGGTGGTAGGAAAACTATGGTGACCACACCTGAGGGGAGAAATCTCATATTGTGAAAAAATAAACAAAGTGGGTTAAAAAATAAAATTTAAAAATAATTTCATAACTTCTTTCCTTTATAACTTACCAGTATTCATATGTTTGGTAATGTCTCTCTAACACATAAGAAAAGTTAACATATAGGTCTCTATTACTTTTCTTAACAGTAACTGAGTATCATTGTATTAATAATAAATGAGTATCATATATCAATATCTTACTCAAAATAAGATTTTATGTCATATCAATACAAATATAAAACAGATTGAACCTCATTAGGGATGCAGCAGAATGTTCTGTAAGTTATATATTGATTTTTCACAGTTAAGCATTTATTTCAAATTTTGGAAATGCTAAGCAATATAGGAATAAAATGAGACATCCTCAATCTGATAAAGGGCACTGATGAAAAGCCTACAGCCATACTATATCTAATGGTGAAATTTGAACGCTTTTATCCCAATAACAGGAACAGAGCAAGACTACCGACGTGATGTTGATAATAATAGTTTCTATGTATTAAGTGCATGCTATATACTAGGAACTGAGCTAATGGCATTGAAGACTTTCATATTTCTCATATATTACAACTTTCAGATGTAAAATTCCGAAGTCCAAGAGAAGCTAATTGTTTTATCCAAGGTCATACAGCTAGGAATTTCTATGATAAACTTGCAGACCCCAAATAAAATATAACTATATTGTTAACCTACTAAAACAAATATGCCATCTATCCATAATAACAATTAATTAACCATTTAAATACCAATTTGACTCGCCTTTAAACTTGTAAGAATTTTCTGATTATGTTTTGGTTACATATCACAAAGCTATCTAATAAAATTTCAAAAAAGAATTTATTTTCTCTGTTTTCCAGTAAAATTCACTGAGGTATAAGGAAGTGTTTATTTCAAAGTTTCCCAAGATAAAAAAATAAACATTTCAAAGTTTATTCAATTATGTCAATTATCTTGTATTGATACTACAGTTATATATCACTTGCCATGGCTGAGTACATGTTGTACTATGTACTAGCTGTAACTTCTCATTAAGTCTCATAAGTTAAAATGAATAAACTCTGCTGCATCCAATTATTTATTGGCTTTCCAAAACTAAGATATGGGGATGTGAAGAAGTTGCCTCACCTTTAATCTTCTCTACCTCCAAAACCAAACCTGGAAAACAGGTTTGGAAGAGAAAAGAAATGTTAGATGGGGTGTCATGTATGAGGGAAGAGTTGATCAAAGATCTATAGGAACCCTTAGCCTTGGTGGTGTTGAATTGTTGGCACCTCTTGGGGTGATTTGCAAATAATAGAAGACCCAACATACACTGGCTTAAATTGTACTAACTCATGCAGGACGGAGGACAGTTAGGTTTTCTGGTACAGTTTTATTAGAATTCCCATCTATTTCTCTGTAATTCACTATGCTGTGCCCACCCTGGTGTATCAGCTTGACCCTGAGACTCATATCCTTTGTGATGGCAAAGAATCTGTAGCAGTTGTAGCATCACATCAAAACTCTACACTTGCCAGAAGGAAAGATAACTTTTATTCTCCCAAGCACTGAATAAATACCATGGGTTTCACTCTTATTGGAACAGCTCAGGTCATGTGACAATTCTGAACCAATCACTATGATCACAGATATGAGATTTCACTATGGGTAATGCCAAAACAATCCACTTATAAGCTGGAACATATGTCAATGTCAATTACCCAGCTTAGCACTGCTCTACAATAAAGGAAGGATAGAACTGATGCTGGAGAAGCAATAATAGCATCCACTACAGACAAACACATTTCAATAGCATAGGCTATACCTGCCTAACAACCATTTGAGAATATGAATTAGAAAGGTCTGTTCCTTCATTCAAATACCAGATTTCAAGATGCAGGGTGAAACACATGTTTTACTCAGTTCATCAAGTAATCTTTTTAAAAAATTATTAGAAAGTTATTTCACTATTTCACAAGATACCTTGACAGAGTGGGTATTCAAACCCTGATTATATTTTACATGAATATGTATTCAGACTGGATATACATAGTCAATTATTTTCCAGGACTTCGCTGCCCATTTTAAAAATCAATTAATTAAAGCAACCAAGTAACTTACTTTTTAAGAGGATTAATCAATAACCAAATACTAACACAATCACATTTTGTCTGTACAATGTAAATTCAACCAGTTGAAAACTTGGGGATAGCTGGGGAGTAAGCAAGGGTTTTCTTCCTTTTTTACAGACATGGAACTGATTTATTACTCCTTTCTTCTCCACCCCCAAATTTACGCGTACTTTTAGCAGATCAAGGGGTTGTTTTGGCACCATAAAGTCACAATATATATTCAAGCTGTTTGCCCAGTAAATTAACTACAATATTATGAAGCATTTTTCTTATGCAAATGTTCACTATGAATTGCACCAAACTGAAAACCAACAGTAGTTTCCTCTAAAATTTGAAAATCAACTCTTAAAATTTATCTTCTTTAACCATCTGGTCATGGTGCTAAGTGACTTGGTAGAAAATTTGTCTCACATTTTTACTGGCTTGAGAGATGGTAAAGTTTTTTTCCATTAAACTTGTATTCAAAGGAGCTGATAGGTCCTGATTTTAGTATATGTTATGAAGAGCTCCAGACACCTACTGTGTATGTAGACTATTTTTGATCCTGTAGAATTGTTCTTTTCTACATACTCCCACTTAATGTTCCACTGTTATTCTTTTCTAGCCACATAACTTTTTTTTAAAAAGATGGCTTTATTCATAGAAAAAGAACCTTTCATTCCTTTATTCTTTTGATTTACCTCCTTATTCTGACTGATTCTTGGCCATCCCCCTCTTATATTGTAATTATACTGTGTCATCCTCTACCTGGTTTTCCTTTAGCCTATTAAGTCAAAGGATCATGCATATCCACTGAGTCTTTTACTTTTAAAACATAATATAAACATTGTTTCTTCTGTGATTTTTAGATCACTGTAATTTTAAATAATAGAAATCTTTCCTTCGCAAATTTCTTCCCTCCCCAACTATTTTGCTCTCCTGTCTCTCTCAAGACTTAGTCCTCAGTGATAGCTTTGATACTTCCTGGAACAGAAAAAGAATTGCAAATCATTTTATTACAGAAAAAGTATGCTATCTGAGCAATTACAAGTCTGTCCAAATGTAAGATTTAGAAGCTTCAAAACCACATATTTGTATCTTCTCTCTGATTAAAGTGTACCACTCTTTCAAATTATAACTTAAAAATGTAAAGCCAATTCCCTGAATCAACATAACATTCTATAACAGGAAAGAGTAAAAACAGATTTTCAGGAGGACAATTTCACTAGCAAAGGCATTTCCCTCAGCTATTTCCTCTTTTTTTTTCTCCAAATATCCATGAAAGAACTATAATGCAAACTGTGTTGATACAAAATATACACTGATTCCCAGTGGCCTCTGGCAAATATTAATACTTTTTCCTACTGGTATAGCTTAAACTGTAACCAACAGCAAAAAAAAAAAAAAAAAAAAGACTATTTTGCAAGGAATTTTGCCTTATATTGGGGAAACATATGCCAAGTAATTTAATAATTACACGGCCAAAAACATTTTTATGTTTTTTGTTCTACCTAGATAGCTAACTAACTAATTCAAAGACGAGGGCCTCCCTGGTGGCGCAACTGGTTAAGTCTCAGCACTATGAAGCTATCCAGAGCCACTGCAGCAAGAGTTCCATACCAGGGCGGGAGCTTCCCACAGGGCCCAGCAGAACTCTCCTGTCTCCCCACTGCTCCCCTCAGTGGTGTGTTTCAGAGGATCCGCCTGTTCTGCTTCCTACTCTCTCTCTCTCTGGTGAATCCTGTCACCACCCCACACCTCTGGTTATACCCCAGTTCTTGTATGCATAAATAAATGAATATTAAAAAAACACACACACAAAGACAAGACAAATGATTCCAGAGGAGGCAAAGCTAGTGGTTGGGTTGTCATGCCTTCAGCCCAGGAGAAGCACCTTTGCAGCTGCTGTGAGAAAAGGACTCCGACCACATTTTCCCACCCCAGCTGCTCCTCTTTTCCGACAGCTCCCTCACTGCAATGACGTCACACTGACATGTTTTCAGATGCTGAACTCTGCTCCTGTTTCTACCCAGAAACTCTGTGGCCGTGTTTTCCTCTGTCTGTAGGACTGAGAAAACTACAGTTCAACTCTCACAGAGTTAGCATAAAGGTTACATGAGCTATTAAAGATGACAAAAGTAAATTCCCTGTCTCACACTCTTTCAGAAAAGATCTAGAATAAAATTGCTGGGGTTTTTTCCTTTTCTTCTTAAGATACTATATCTTTTCAGTCTTTTCCTGATCCACGTAGAGAGAGTCGAGGAGGATGTGAACGTCAAGGTCATTCAAAAATATAAACTTTTTACAATCAACATTATTTGCTTTTTTTCTATACAGCAAAAAGTACACCCCTTACACACACACAAAAGTGCAGTAACAGATTCCCTCTTAGATTCTTTTTCATTAAAATACAACTAAACATTATAAAAACAAGTGTCTATAAAGAACTTCATCTCTGAAGTATGCATCTTAGTCATTGACTCTCTAAAACCCTCTTACAATTGTTATTACTATACCCATTTGAGCCATGGAAGATTGCATAATAGAAGAACTTAATTTTTCCATGGGCACTAAGCAAAATAAGAGTTTTTCTCTGAATCAAGCAGAATCTATGATTTTATCTGCTAATATACTGCATCTGCATGGATGAGATTCTGTAACTGGGTCGCTCTGATGTCACTGACACCTCACATTTGCTTTCTCCAGGCTGTGAACTGTGACCAGTTTTTTCCTGAGGGAGATTTATGTTGCCCCTCTTGGGATGGCAAGTTGAAATTGTCTATCCCAAGATAAAATTTGTAACATTTAGTTCTAACCCCTTGAGCACTTGACAACTTAACACTTAACCCCTTAACAACTTGACCTTGAGCATCAGGACAAGGGACCATGAAAATAAACATCTTTGACTTAACCTATCTTTATTTTTATTAGCAAAAAGCATTCACAATGCAAGCATTCATTTTCTTTCACTTTCACAAAGGTCTAAGAACTGTTTCAAACTTGAGCCTCCCTGTTAGCACAGAGGTTAAAGTCACAGCACTATCATACCATCACCAGGCACTGCTCCCTGAGTTGGAACCCCAGCCAGGGAGCTGAACCCCAGCCAGGGAGCTGTGCCACAGGCACAGCAGACCTCTCCTGTCTTGCCCGCTGCTCCCTCAGCAGTGTATTTCAATCAATATGCCTGCTCTGCTCCTGTTCTCTCTCTCTGGTGAATCCTCTCACCTTTTTCCCCCCGTACCTCTAACCTACACCTCAGTTCCTGTATGCATAAATAAATAAATCTTGAAAAAAAAAGAACTGTTTCAAACTTATAGAAGTTTGAGACGTCTTACATGGAAACTTCTGGAAATGATCAATGTCTAACATCATGTAATTAATCAATATTACCTAGTGATGTGAACTAGTAAGCTGGATCTTGGGTTTGATTCTGATGGGTTTTGAATGATGATTTATTATCTCAAAATGCTGCTTTCTTCAACATCGATATGTGATAACTTAGCATCTTTGGTAATCATGGTGTGTATTTCAATAGTTCAAAAAATCTTTCATGGTTGAAACTGTGGTGTGCCCCCTCTAGAACCAAGTTAAGTATACTTTCACTGCAATGACAGCTGAGCGTTCTCAGCTGAGCTTCTGTTCAAGAATTGTTTGTGTCTAACAAGAGTCACTTCACCCAAAATTCTACCCCCACCTATTGGCTAGTCCACATCCAATGATGGTTAATATTGGGCTACAAATCCCTGGCCCTTGTTCCTCTATTTGGTACACTCTAAACCACTCCCAGTTCCACTGCTCCCCATGGGATGACCTGATGCCTTTGCTGGAATTGCATCAAAGTTCAACTTCACCCTCTGCCCAATCCTACCTCCATCATGTTCCATGAGCTGTTGATCCCAAGAGCAGTCTCAATACACTTCCAGCCACAAACCGCTGTTTCACAGTCTGTTTCCTGGGAGCCTAACCAGTAAACAATTGTTTAACAAAAGAAGTCTGCAGATTTTCTGCGACAGGATTCCCTCCTCTCTGCAGACTGAGCTGGCCTTCACATCTCAAACGATATTTGTATTCTATGGTAAACTGGCAAAGGCCATGTCCTTGTCTCTGGCAAGGACATTTTCTCAGGTCAATATAATTACAAAAATTATTTCTCTTGGGCCTCCCTGGTGGCGTAGGGTTGAAGTCTCAGCGCTGTCACCTCTGTAGCCTGAGTTCCATCCCCAGCCAGGGAGCCTACCCACATAGGGTGCAACAAACCTCCCCTCTCCTGTCTAGCCTGCTGCTCCCCTCAGCATTGTATTTCAGTAGACCTGCCTATTCTCCTCCCCACTCTGTGTATTTCAGTAAACCCACCTGGATTTACGGGCGATCCTGAGGATTCTGGTGAATCCTCTCACCAACCCCCCCCCATACCTCTGGCCTATACCCCAATTCTTCTGCGCATAAATAAATAAATAAATAAATCTTTAAAGAAAAATCATTTCTCGGGCCTCCCTGGTGGTGCAGCAGTTGAGCGCTGCGCTGTGGAGCTGTCGGCAGCGCCGCGATGCGAGTTCGACGTCCAGCCGGGGAGAATCCCACATGGCGCGGCAGACCTCTCCTGCCTCGTCCGCTGCTCCCTTCAGCAGTGTATTTCTGATCTGCCTGTTCTGCTCCCCACTCTGTCTCTGGTGAACCCTCTCACTGCCCCATGCCTCTGGCCTGTACCCCAGCTTGTATGTATAAATAAATAAATCTTTAAAAAAAAAAAAAGAAAAATTATTTCTCTCAAGGACTGTCCTTGAAGGACTTTATTGTAAACAACCCACAATTTGATCTCATCTAAGAACTTTCTAACGTGTAATGTTGAAACAGATAATACAGTCTGCAAAATAAGCTGACTGGACCATTGACTCAACCTGTGAAATTCTAATCTCTTAACAGTGATTACTATTTCAACTGAAATCACGATTTCAATGATCATAAAATTTCATAAACCACATATCTCAAGGAAAATATTTTTCTGGAAAATGTTACTTTCCCCCACCCCAGTTTCTCAGAATTATACCTTCATTTTTTCAGAGTTCTACAATTGATTTGCTCAAAATTGAGAAGTTTCCACTTCATAAGTGGAAGGGGGTGATGTTGAAGCCAGGTATACTCCTTTGCAGGGAGCTTTGTATTATGACCAACTAATATCAAAGTGTCTTCTTGACATGCATTGATCTTGCACAGTTCTTTTTCTCAATAGAAGTAAATTTTCAGAACCAGAGTGGTGAAAAGTTCTGTTAAGAGGCAGCTTAATAAGAGGACAAAAAAAAAAAAGTTGACATTTTTCTAAGAATAAAACCTTCTGTTTTTACAAAACTACTCTGGGCTTGTAATTTTGCCTATTGTGAACAATGAAACATTCACATTTGAAGTCTATGTAACGCTAAACAATATTACAAAGACCTTAAAATTTGAATCTAAGGCTAAGATGAATAAATTATTGTGTTCATCTGCCCAATCTCCTAGAATCCGTAACTTTTCATTCACTGATTATTTTCATTGATATTACATTATCTCTGTATCACAGGTATCTTTATACTTTTCTGTATATTTCTTTAGAGGTTTATCTTTGATTCAAAAAAGGAGAAGTTATTTAAATATGTTTGCACCGCCTTGCTCTTGTTTGATTTATAGTCAACTGTATTTCAAAGACAGCTTCAACAATACTTCCCATTCTACTTGTTTTTCTTAATGTGATCTTGACCTATCTTCTGTAAAACTGTTGTGACTATGTCACCTTTCTTTGAAACTTGTTGGATCAAGAGTATGTAGAAAGAACGCAATGTGTCTTCCCAGTCTAGATTATAAAATTCCATGCATTTAAGCCTCGATCTCTTGGGGGTTTGTTCTTAAAATCAAGAAGCCATGCTGCAAAAACCAACAAAGCCCAAACAACCTACACAAAGCATATTTTCAAGAGGAAAAAAGCTCTTTGGGGGCCAAATTGGGTTAAGATCTCCTTCCTATGCATTCATATTACTGTGTGTTTTCCCTGCAGATCAGTTCAAACAGTAGTAGTTAATTACTTGAATATTTATTCATTTATGGTCATCTTCTCCCATTAGAATTTAATTCCAGGAGGATTTCAATGAGTCATCTTATTCTTGTCTCCCTTATGTCTAGAATGCCTGACATATATTAGACAGTCAACAAATGTAGGCTGGATTAAAGAAGGCATAAATCTGCCAAGCCTCCAGCAATACTTCAAATCAGGTGGTCGTGACCTTCAAGATCAACTACAGATTTCAGAGGATTTGAAAGCCTACAAAGAGACCACAACTTTGAACTAAAAATTAAATGTGGAAAGTTTGTATCTGAGAAAAACTGGGCACTCAGGGGATATTTCTATGAACCCTGTGTTTTTCCAGATCATAGTTACCTGGCTCCATGCCCCTCTTTGGCTTGGGGTGCCCTTCCTCTGAAGCCCTCTCACAATGCTCTGGATGCCTGTAGAATAGATCATCTCATGTGTCGAGTCACACTTCCACTTTCTTCCTTTCTTCCTCAAAATCACTATGGTGATACAGCCATCAGGCAAGTTAGTCATAGATCTTGGCACTATTGACATTTTGGACCAGATAATTCTTTGGAAGGGTGGGAAGAGGGAACCGTCCTGAGTGCTGTGGAATGTATAACAACATCCTTGGCCTCCACCCACCAGATGGCAGCAGTAACACCCCCAGTTGTGATCATTCTGGGCATTGCTAGCTGTCACCAGGCAGGAAAAATTGTCACCAGTTGAGATACACTGACATAGAGGAAACACAGAAAAGCTGCCAGGCCTCTGCCTAAGGAGCACAGTGCTGTTCATGTTGGCACCAAGCATGCCAGTGCCCGTACAGTGTGACTTCTCCGGTAACCAGGTCCTGGGAGGTCTGGCCTGACATGATATTGTCTCACCTTGTTCTATACTTGGCCAAGTGATTTACTGAACTTCCCACAATAAGCAACTACCCTTCACCCGTCTCTAAATTTATATTCTGCAATAATAGCATCAAAGCAATGTTTTTGTGCATTCGACACCTTCTATAAGCTTTAAACAAACAACACATTTATACAAATTCTACCTTTTGCTGTAATCCCGCTTCAGAGGGCAAGGAGGATGATGCCTAAAGAAAAATTAGATGGGGGCCTCCCTGGTGGCACAAAAGATTAAGTCTCAGCACTGTGAAGCTATCCACAGCCACTGTAGCACGAGTTTGATCCCCAGCCAGGGATCTTCCCACATGGCTCAGCAGACCTCTCCTCTCTCCCCCGCTGCGCCCCTCAGCAGTGTATTTCTGTCAATCTGTCTGTTCTGCTCCACTCTTATCTCTGGTGAATCCTCTCAGTCCCCCCACCACACTTCTTCCCTGTACCCCAGCTCTTGTATGCTTAATAAATAAACTTTAAAAAAAAAAAAGAAAGAAAATTAAATGGCCAACTCTACCCAAGACCCCAGCAAACACTTGCCAGAGCCGATAAAGCCCAGGGAGAAACCAGAAATGCAGAGGGGAAAAGCAGCCCCCACTCCAACCTACAGGCAGGACAGTAAGCCCACGGAGAGCAAGAAGCACTTGGTGGGGGGGGCAGAATTCCTCAAAATTGGCCATCTTCTGGTTGATAAAGCGATTTCCCTAAACAGGACAAGCAATAGCCCAAAAAACCTCCAAATGTTCCCCCCCCCACCCCACCAACAGAGGGGCAGAGTTGGTTGACACCCTGACAACTCAAGCCAATGCTCTCCCCACCCTACCTGCTGCCAGAGCTGACAAGACGGGGGCAGAGCAGAAGGCGAGGGCCTTAGAAAATGCTCCCTGGACAGATGAACTATACCTCTGGAGCACCTGGAAGGGATGGAATGAACAGTTAAGGCCAAAGCCCCACAGTTCCCTCATAGTTGTTCTTACCAAGGACTCTGCCCACCCAGGGGCCTCAACTGGGTCCTTTTATTCTGTCTCTAAATAAATTTTGCTTTTGCTTCTTCTAATTCATGTGACTGTGAATTCTCACAACACAGTCAAGAGTTGAGTAACTCCTAAATCCAGGAACCCCGAAGCCTAACCACACAAGATGTGGTCAAAGTGTCCATTGATGGTACAAATGATAGACACGTTCTATGCTCAAGACCTTACTACTTTCCCAATGGGCTTTTTCAGTACTCAGGATACACCCAAACATGTTGAATCCAAGAATGACCAAGACTCAGGCAGCCTGGAGACATAAGATGCATGAAAAAAGTAATGCTCCTACTATGAGCATCACTCAATTAGAGAAATAAATAACTATATTGAGCTTCTGCTCACATTTGTATGCCCAAATCTTGCTGCAAAACATCAGCTAAAAACTATTCGCTAACATTTGCTTTCTAACAATGGTGTTCACTCATGGGATTCTCTGGCAAATAATGTTCATGAAATAAGTATTTCTCCACCCTCAGAGTAACGTAGGTTTTTCCAGTGGTCATATTCCAAATGAGCATCCCTCATAGACAGTTCCACACTTCAATGCATTAAAATTGATGTTGTTTTCCAAATCCCAGGCAGTAAAGATGCAATAACTCACAAGGCTTTCTGCTTTCCTGCTGGTCTGTTTATAGCAGAGGCAGCCTGCATACAATTTATTGAAACAAAAAAAGGCAGATAATGATGTGTTTTGAGAAAAGCCTTAAAAATGTTGCCTGTGTTCATTTCTTCTTGTGTCTCAGGACTGTCTGTATTCTCTGGACAGGAGAGCTCTGGTTTAATGGGAGTGGCGCAGCTAAGGCGGCAGGCAGCCCACAGAGCTCTCTTTAAAAGGCAGTGATCCCTCTATGCAGAGGGCAGATACTCCCAGGAAGCATGGGGTGGTTACTGTCTGTGATTTGAAAACTTACAATTGCAAACTTTCTCAGCCAGGATTGAAAAGTTAGAATGAGCAGAATTTATCCTCCTTCTCAATATTACCCAACAGTCTGGAGATGAATTTAAGGATGTCTTTCAAGACTGACTGAAGCATTTTCTCTTGCTTCAGTTGCTATGCAGGATGTCTGAAAACTATTTTATGTTGTTCAGAAGTTCAGAGAATACCTATGAAGGAATTGTCTGACCTTGGAAAGCCTTTTTTTTTTTTCCTTTTTGGTAACTAGAATGCTGAAAGTGAGATTTGATGTTATTTCCCGCTATGGGAAAATAGGTATATGTGGTGTTCTTCTTGCATCCGTGAATAGGAAAGTTCTAGAATCACAAAGAGTGTAGGCCATGAATATTCAGGTTATTTATGATGAAACATAAGTCATCATTCACATAGATGCCAATGATTCTGACATACCTGCCCTGTATAAGAGGGATTCTGTCGATGAAGCTCTTATAATGCACATTATATATGCACATTATAAATGCTGGGAGGGGGAGGAGGAATGATACAGCTCAACAGAGCAAAGCCCTAAGCAGGAAGAGGGTCCTGTTCATTCCCCAAAGGGACAAGAAGATGGGGAGTCATGGGTTACCGGTTAGTTTCATGAAGACGCTCAGGTTCATTAGCTTTGGGGTTGGGAGGAATGTTCTTTCGTTTTAATCCATCATTTCTATCAGTCCATTAAATTCCCAATCTAATGGGAAAACTATTTCACACACTAACATTCTTTGATTCTTTAAAGAATAATAAAATATTAAAAATAGAAGTTATGACACACTATGACCTTATCATCATTTCGAAGGGAAGAAAAAATAATTAGATATCATCGAAAATGCATAGCCAATCTGCGGAACAGATTCCAAGGCATTGCAACTAAAACTTTCATTGAGGGTGACACTTAACAGCTTCAATTTCCTACCTATTAGACACATCTTAGGTGCTTGAAGCAGATTTCAGTTTTTGCTTTAAGATTCTCCAGGGCAAGGACTGTCTAAATTTTCCATCTAGACTCTCTGGAAAACCAAGCAGGTAAGCCTAATTAGGAATAGAAGGGAGCGAGAACGTAATGCCAAACACGTATTTGAAATCACGAGCCCATGCTTGGGGATAGAGTTTGGGTAGAGTTCTGAACTCTTCTGCTTCTATTTATATTGTCAGCTCCCTGGAAAAGTAAATGTAATGAAACAAATGAAGTCAAAACAGCAGAGAAAGGAAATTAAATGTGCATATTCTGAAATACTCTTAGGAATAACAAAAGCCACGCCAAATAATAAGCATAAACAAAATGTTAAACTGAATGTCAAACTAAAACTGTCAAAACTTTCAATATTTATTTCCAGGGTCCACGTTAGCGTAACTATGACTGCTGATGGAATGTCTTTCTGGTTACTAAGAAACATCTAGTTTGTGAAATGAAAATTGTCATCACGAAGAAAACATGTTCAAATTCTAGCGCTCAGGTGTGTTCCTAGTTCTTTACAAGCATTCTGAGTGTGACACTACTACCTGGACTGCAATTTGATTGTCATGCTGCGGTGCTCTGTTCAGACCCTTTTGTGAGTATGGGCTCACGCAACTGCAAGTGCTGAGGACTCACAGTTGCATCACACGATGTAACTGCCTCTGCCATAGAGAGTCACCAGGCCACAGGTCACACCTTCCACACGTGCTCCCACTGCTAGTGACTGGCTGCTTTATGCGCTGCTGGAGAAAAAGGTCAGGCCTCCTTGCATCAATTTGGGAGCACTTAAAGGCCATCCCAGCTCTAGCCCTCCATTCGGGATCTGCTGAAACCCCATCTGCTGTGGCCTTGGAGGCTGCTGCTCGGTCTCCGCGATTCTGCCATCCTCAATTCCTTCCTGAGGTATCTCATGTAACCCCCAAGGACACCCCCCAACGAAACTTTCACTTCTCGCTATCTCCATATCTAGAGGCAGCCTAATCAAGTTGATGCTTCCAGGAGTAAGGAAAGTAGGATTTGGGAGTTGAATCACCTGACAGTTGGTTGGCCACGAGGACCTCACCTCCAGTGGAAGGTGGATTATCGAGAGTATATATCATGCTGTAGTGATGCCATTGTTAAAGTTTTTTTTTTAAGATTTACTTATTCGTACAAGAGCTGGGGTGCAGGCCAGAAGTGTGGGGGAAGGTAAGAAGATTCACTAGAGACAGATTGGGGAGCAGAACAGGCAGATAGACTGAAATATACTGCTGAAGGGAGCAGCAGGGAGACAGGAGAGGTCTGTTGTGCCTTGTGGGAAGCTCCCTGGCCAGGGATCAAACTCACACTGCAGTGGCTGCGGATAGCTTCACAGTGCTGAGACTTAACCCACTGTGCCACCAGGGAGGCCCCTGTTAGTTTTGAATGATGGTACAGTGGATGTGATACCAGTGGAAGAAAAACAATAGCTAATACAATGTATCTCATGCCTGAGCAATTCAAGGGAGAGGGCCCTTATAGAATGAAATGCCACTGATTCATGAAAAGAAATGACTGAAAAGAAGAAGCACTAATTCAATGCAGGATCTGGTTCATATACACATCCATGAACTTAGAGGGAAGGAGTGTGAGCATGGATTCGAAGAGAATGTTGGATTAGAGGGAAAGGAGAGGAATGTGAAGCGGGATTCAGGAGGGTTTGTTAACCGGGGAGCCCTATGGATGTGATGGTATGAAGGAACCATAGAAAGTATCACAGTCTCTGCTCCTCTGTGTGCATCCGGGCTGTGGATATGAAAACTTGCCAGAGGCTATGCATGATGATAGCTGTAAGTTGATTCATTTCTAGAGCCTCAACTTCCATATATATCATTTCTAGAATAAATTTGCCAAATAAAACGCCTGCAGGCTGCTAGTCCTCTTTCACCACCTCTCATCTCATAATCACTGTTGTCCCACTTTTCCAAAGAAAGACATGCCTCTCTCTCTCATTCTGACTCTGACCATCTTGCCCACAGCTTACTCGCCTCCCAGGCACTAAACAAAAGAACAAATGGGGGCTTCCCTGGTGGTGCAATGGGTTAAGTCTCAGCACTAGGAAACCATCGCCAGCCACTGCAGCATGAGTTCGATCCCCAGCCAGGGAGCGTCCCACATGGCACAGCAGACCTCTCCTGTCTCCCCGCTGTTCCCCTCAGCACTGTACTTCAGTCATTCTGCCTGCTCTGTGCCCCTCTCTGTCTCTGGTGAATCCTCTCACTGCCCCACACGTCTGGCCTACACCCCAGTTCTTGTATGCATAAATAAATAAAGCTTTAAAAAAAAAAAACAAATGGACAACATTGTTCTTGGAGGTCACCCCTTTCACTACAAATGAAGAAAAACACTCATGACAAGGCTTCCGCTTTAGGTAGCTAGCTAGCTATAATAGTTTTCTGTGTATCTAATTAGTTAATCATCATGAAATTGGTCTTCCAAAATGAGAGGGTTGTCACCAGGATGCTCGTTAACCGATTCATTTGAATGAAAATATTAGATCTTTTAGGCTTTTTCTGATGAGAAATAGGTCTGATTGGTCCGAATAATTGGACAATAAGAACCAGGTTTGTTCATCAGGTGATGTTGCAACATGTACCACAAGCCAAATGTGCTCAAGCCACAGCTCCACAGTTTTGATAAAAATATCTTTAAAACCCTTATGCAATATACAGTATGCTGGAAACTACATCCTTGGTCACTAATTAAACTTATGACATGTCGATGTAAAAATGTGGGGGCACGTATCTTTTTAAAATTCTTTGAGGGAGGACATCAGCTAAACAGTTGGGGGATGCTATTCTAGATGCTGTGGAAGGGCAAATTCTAGATCCAAAGAGGAACTGGGTATTTTGCACAATTTTTTTTTATAAAGCAGCAAATAAACACAGAGAAAAGACCTGCAACCAATTTTTGACAGAGCTGGGGTTAGAACCCGGAACTCCTGGTCCCTCCTTAATAAGCAAACTCCTGGTTTCCTCTTCATACAGTTCTGTCCTATAATCCTGCCCTCTCCCACCGCTGCTGGCCCATCAAAGAGTTCCTAATGCAGAAAGCAGGCATTAGTTAAGTAAATGAACGATTCTCTTCAGAATTGAAATGCTTTGCAAAGTAGGCAGAATCTGCTAGATTGCTTTTTATTTGTGGACTGTAGCTGTGACACCCCTGAGAAGTAGGATAAATCCTTGGTATATGAAAGGTTAACAGGAGTCACAAAATTATTTGATTGGCCACAGGTTACCTCCCAGTCCCCAGCCAGCCACCGAACTGGAAGATCAATTTCACCCGAGCCCCACATGGCGATCACATCTGTCTTCTGAAATGTGTGTTCCTTGAGCTCCCAAATCCTCTTCCTCTCCTGCCAGACTTTAGGAGATGCCTGACAGCTTTCCAATATGTCTCCCTTTCAGATTTAATTAGCCTAACGCTCCAGGGGAGGCCCCACAGAGGCACCATAACTGGTGCCCCTCAGCACAAGTGATTTTGCCTCACAAGCAATGAAATGATCCCCCCTCCATCAGGCCTAACTTCCTTGTGACATAATTCATGCTCTCTGCTTTCTTTTCTTTGCATTATTAAGTTGTTTGCTATCCCAGATAATTTCTATTTTTCTGTTCAGCTTAACTGAAGATATTTACCCTCTTCGGGATCTGAAGAATGAGCACATATAAATTATCTCTGGGAGCAAGTGAAGGAAAGCTTTTGCATTTGTGAGATTCCACTGACTTTGATTTGCAATGACTAATAACACTTACTAGACTAAAATCGAAAACTGCACCTTAATAGTGAAAGTTAATTGGTCATACCATCACAGAGGAACTTTAATAAGTAAATTACAAAAGCCAGGAGGTCTCACAATAAAAATCATGAAAGAAGTTCAGTGACCATTGATTTTGAATGGATGGCATTAATTTATGAGAAATCAATACTCTTTTAATTGGAATTTTGCTGTCTCTGGGTACGTACATAGCACAGTCTAATAAGGCAAATGTGAAGCCCCCTTTGTTTTAGAGCTTACAGCAGAGAATTGGAGACCAGATCTCAGATTAGGACCTTTATTCCATTCACTAGTATAATTTAGCTATGCAATGAAATCAAAGAAGTAGTTCTATTTACACCAGAGACTCCAAATGAGAAGAGGCATTCTCTCCCTCTGTGCACATGTAAATATTCCCCCATGGCCCACCCCACCTTTCCTATCCACTGTTTCAGAGAAAGTAAGGGTGTGTACTTAGACATAGATTTTTATTTTCTGTTTGGGAGATTAGATACTCAAAAAAATTTCATAGACCCTATCAAGAGATCCAGATTCCATTCAGCTGCATAGCTTATCATCTGTGTGACTTCTCTGGGTTTCAGGACATTATCTACAACATGAAAATAATAAACTTTACTTCCTCAGGTCTCCCTGGTGGCACAAGCGGCTAAGTCTCAGCACTATGAAGCTATCCGCAGCCACTGCCGCACCAGTTCGATCCCTGGCCAGGGAGCTTCCCACATGGCACAGAAACCTCTCCTTTCTCGCCTGCTGCTCCCCTCAGCAGTGTATTTCAGTCATTCTGCCTGCTATGCCCCACTCTGTCTTTGGTGAATCCTCTCACCCTACCCCCTAGCACCTCTGGCCTATACCCCAGCTCCTGTATGCATAAATAAATACATCTTTAAAAATAATAATAATCTTTACTTCCTCAAGGTAGTGGCAAGAGTTCAACAGCAAAAGGACTATACACTGTAAGTCGGTATGATGCCATTTGCAAATAAGCCCTTCTGGATGAATATTTATTTGCCAGCATTAAATGCTTACCCACCATTCAAATCAAAAAAGTCTCCAAGATTCTAGGAGATGAGTAGTGCCCTGGACAGCATATCACAAACAGTTCCTTATCACATTTCTTTGCCTTCTCTGTACCTTCAAACATCACCACCTTTCATTCCCAGAAAAAGTCAGTTTGTGTCTCAACTGGTCTGACCCGGACTTGTGGAACAAGGTCAACCCTTTTCCAATTTCAGTCACACAGAAAGACATAGGATGCTGGTTTCAAAATGAGGGAGAAGGGCGAGGGCCCCATAGAGGGGTTTGCTATCCTGACTGCTCAGAATCTAAGGAATCAGGTCTTAGTGGACATTTTAACACAAGCCCTCTCCTCTCAGGAGTAAAGGTCGACAGAGAAGTGTAGGAGAGGAAAAGTCCCCTAAAAGGATAAGTTGCAGCAAAATTCTAAAAGCCTAGAATTGAGGGAGAAAACTGCCAGAAGAGACTGCAGCATGCTATGCCCAAATGCATCATCTGTTCTGACAGGCAAATTTCACGAGAAGCCAAACCTTGACAATTTTCCTCCCCTGTTTTTTCAAAACTGCTTCCCTGGCAACCCTCTTTCTAAGTGTCGCAGTCACACTGTAGCGCAGGTGGGTCTGTACTGTCATCGCCCTCTCTGTGAGGCTAATTTATTCAGATGAAAGGTGCAGGTGGAGAGTGAGGAGGTGGGCAGAAGACAGGAGTTGCTTATAGCTCAACTGTCCCCCCCACTGGAGTCCCCGAGTCTTGGGGTAAGACAGCTCAACTTTCCCTTAAGCTCAGCTATTATCATTTACAAACTTTCTATTTCTGAAATACTTTTGAGGGGGAATGAGTTAGATTGCGTGCTTAGGGGCATTTGTTTTATTTCTTTGATAGGGAGGAGGGTAGCAAAGCAAAACAGATTCACTCTAGGGTGTTGACATATTTTATAAACATCACAGAAGAGCTACCATAACAACCGTATCTCCCACAGCGAGAGTTTTGTATATTTAAATTGTGCTCCTGGAAAGGAATAAAGAGGAAGGTTAAAGAGTTAAACAGGAACTACATTACAAGAGTCACCAAGATGATTATATAAGATGGAAATGCACATACACACTCTTGTGCGCACACATATCTAAATTTAGCAAATATCAGACCGCCCTAAAGGAGCCTGTCCTTAAACTCGCCATTTTAGCAGATGAAGATCTAGAGCTCTGACATACTTTAATATACATTTACCCAATAAACATTTACTTAATATTACTATCTGTGGTCAAAAGAGATTATAGCAACAGAAAGTGTGCCTTAGGGCACGGTTGAAATACTACTGCTGATTCTGATTCCATTTTCCTGTCCATTTGCAGCCATAATAGAAGATATACCTGTCCACTGACCTACAGGTTTCTATTTTAAGCTCTAAACCATCTCCATTGTCTTGACCCAGAGGTGATTTGGAAATTGAATCAGAATATCCCACAGAAAATTATCAGTCCTTGAACTTCTTAAACATTCTTACTATTTATCTCTAATGACAACCCCTTTCTTCAAAGGACAATTGTCAGATTGGTGTGTTTTCTTGTTAAGTTCAAATAAGTTACAGTTTTGCTCCAAATCCTAATTCTTCTCCCCAGTATGGATCACCTGGTCAAAATTTATTTTCTATTCCAGACCAAATGGTGACACAGGAGGCTCCTGAATTTCCCTCCTCCCACAGACACTCCAAATGTACAGCCAGACACAGGGAGATTCCTTCTGAATAAAATTCAGAAACTAACAGTGCCCCCCCCCGCCCCCATCTCAGGTGAATCATAAAGTCCACATGAAAATGGGTGGGAAACACCGGGACATATCTCACCATAAAGCCCACCCTTGGTACACCACCTTACAATTGGAAAAGAACCCCAACACTAAGTTTGTCTATGAGATAAAGAGATTTTGGCCCCACATCTAGCTTCTAAACTTTGGGGGGGGGGGGTGTTCACTCACCGGGGCCAGGGTACTGCAGCGAAGAAGCAGTTGTTATGGGCACATGCAAACTCACACCAGCCCTCTCCTTGGGCCCACCACAGAAGAAGCAAACAAAAATGCCCGTCTCCCAGGCTTTCTCTGGAGGGGGGTAGACTGAAACGTTAATAGCTGCTACCTGAGACTTCAGCTTCCCATCAGCACACCCCCAGATGCTGATGGCCATGCTCCCCAGGGCCTCAGTGACTGGTGGCACCTTCTCTGCCTCCCTGTCTGGACACATCAACAACAGGACTCCAGCATATCTCTGGCGGGAGCATGGCCATAGCTCTAGTGCCCTCACCTTTACCGCAGCCACCTGAGGTTCGGGCCTCAAAATGACCCACCTCTGAGAGCCACAAGGGCTTGGATCCACAGATCCCATAAGATTCTAGCAAACAAGGAAGCGTCTTTACAATGGAGCCGGAGCAGCGATACGCCTAAGTATAACAGATATTGGACCACCACAGGCAATATGCCCTACCCTTAACATCCACTATGTTCGCAGGTGAAGAGCTAGATCTCTGGGGCATTTTAATAAATATGTCCTTAGCATGACTATCTGTGGACAAAAGACCATCTTCCAGTGTCTGATGATGGATACTTTGCCAGCTAGCTGCTGCCTGGAAACCTGACTTCTAATCAGCCTGCATCATCATGGAAAATCAAATCAAAAGCACAGTAAGATGTCACCTCACACCTGTTAGGATTTCCATTATCAAAAAGACAAGAGTTAACACATGTTGGCAAGGAGAAAATGTGTTCTTCCGGTGGGAATGTAAATTGGTGCAACCATTATGGAAACAGTATGGCGGCTCCTCAAGAAATTTAAAATGGAACTGCTCTGTGAACCAGGGTATGTGTGCAAAGAAACAAAATCAGCTTATCAGGAATGATTTGTGCTTTCATGTTCACCGCCACAGTATCTGTAATAGCCACTTGCAGCAGCATGGTTGAACTTGGAATTAGGTATAATGCTCTATGAAATAAATCAGACAGAGAAGACTAAATACTATATGGTTCACTTATGCTTGAAATAAAAGATGCAAACTTTTAGTTAGTCTGAAGATCTAATGAACATGGTGAGCATAATTGAAAATTCTGCATTGTACCTCTGAAATTAGCTAAGAGATCAGTACAAAAGTGTTTCACCAAAAATTTTAAAACACAGGTAAAAATGTGAGGTTATACAAATGTTAACTCAGTGGAAGAAACAGTTTCACAAAGTATCTGTATATCAATTCATTACATTGGATATTTTCTGTATTACAATTTTATTTTCAGCTGCAAAAAACATTTACTTACTAAACTGCTATGTACAAGACACTGAAAACATACAGGAACATTTTAAAATTCTGAAACTTATCTTTAAAGAAATTTCTATTTAATAAGAAAGTTAAGACAGTCAATAAATTATTATAATCCCAGATTGAACATAATACACAAACAAAAAAATAATAATAAAGTATTATAATGATTCAGAGAGGACAAAGATAATTTTGCTGGGGTTAACAGGGAAATTTTTGTGAAAAGAATGACATTTAAACTGTATTTGAAAGAAAGATAAACTTTGGAATTTAAATCATGTAGGAGGGAAAAGCACTCCAGAAAAGGCAAGAACATGAGTAAGACAGAGAACAAGTGAGAAGTGTGTTAAATAGGAGGCTAACAAGCAATTTGTCTGGCTAGAATACAGATTTCAAGACAGAGATAGAGGTACGTAAAGTTGGAAGATGATGGAAAGCCCCAAATGCCGAGACTGGAACTTTGAGCAAAGACTCTTTGGGATATTTTGAGCAACAGCGTGGTCTTATCACGAGTTTTTGAGGTGGTTGACTGAGCAGCCACGGGCCAGACAGATTTGTATAGGAAAAAAAGGAAAATAACTGACCTCAGTTAAGAGGTCATAAAGGCACAAAATAAGTCAGTAAGAATGGAAATGGAAAGGGGAGGAGATGTGATAACTAGGAAGAATGGACAGGAATGGTCATCAACCAGAACAAGGAAGAAGGTAACCAGACCTATGTTTTTGAAACTTCATGCTTAGAAACATTGACATCTCTCTTTTTATTTTATTTTTTTAAGATTTACTTATTTATGCATACCAGCTGGGGTACAGGCCAGAGGCATGGGGCGGTGAGAGGGTTCACCAGAGACAGAGTGGGGCATTGACATCTCTTTGAAAGAATACGGGAGAGTTACTGAGGCATGTTTCCATCAGAAAGACACTGGCATGGATAAGGGGAACCAGTGGTAACCACTGCCATGCCCACGGTTATGATTGCAGATGGAGAGAATGTTATAAGACTACCGAAAATAGAAATAGCAGTTTTACACATAAGTATGCACCACACACATGCACTCAGAGCCATGGTCTGGTGGAGGGGGATATTGACATGACAGAGTCACAATTTGCTCTCAGGAAGAAGCAGTGCAGTTTTCCTGCTGGGGGCTAGTCAAAAAGTGTCAAGGGGATCACAGAGGAAGGCTTGAGTAATACTGGCAACCCTCCACTACCTGGCGGGAATCTTTATTGATCCAACCCTTTGGAAAGTATTTTGGTAAAAAGTCCAAAGTTAAAATTTCATAAAAAGAGTGCATGTTATTCATGTCTCAGAACATAGTCTAAGAAAATCACCCAAATGTGGGGAATCTTCTTAGAGGTATTCATCACTGCATGATTAAAGTGAGTCAAGTAAATATTCTACATCTGCTTGGGCTCATGGCTACCTAGATATAAACATTTATTGAAATGCATCAAATTACACACTTAGAATTTATACAATTTAATGTAAATTTTATCTCAAAAAATTAAAAATCAGATATACATAAATTTCTTTCTTAAAAATAAGATTCAACTAGCTAATTAATCCAAATGACCAAATACAGGAAAATATTAAATTTGTAGATCAATTTGCTATCTTATGATATTATTAAAATAAGGATTTAATTATGAATGTTTCTAATAATTTAGGAAGTATATTAAGATGTTATAAAAAATAAATACAAAATGCTATAGAATATATAATCACAAAATATTGAAATTGCATAAGGAGAAGACTGAAAGTTGCCATGTCTAAATATTAACAGTGATTGTCATCACAGGATTATGAAGGAATCTTTTCCTCCTTTTATTTTTATGGTTTTTTCTACATGTTCTATGACAAGGTTTATTACAATAAGAAAAACATCTTTTATTATTTTAAATAGTAAATAAATTTCTGCTTCCAGTCAGTCCACATCCCTTCTCCACTCAGTTCTTGAGCAAAATAGTAGGCCTGAACAATGATTGCCATCCCTAATCAAGAATAAGACTTAATCAAAAGAATCTAAATTAAAGTCTGTGCATAAGTCCAATCTAACACCCCCTCCAATACGAAATGTGTCAGTAAAATCATAACTAAACTGGAAACAAGGTTTACCAGCAGACCTGAAAAACTGAAAGGTTTCTAGAAATAACAGAGTGATGCCAGATTGGAAACATATTCCAAGAGTTGAGGAATGCTGCTCCGTAGATGAATAAAACACCCGCAAGCCATGCCCTTTCCCAGCAGAAGGCCAGAGTCAAACCAGGGTCAGGAGCTGTGGCACAGGTCGGAGAGAGCAGCAGTGTTTCAGCCAGTCAACTGGACGCTACACAGATGAGACAGCAACTCCCCACACCCCACCAACTCTACTTGTCCCCAGACTAGAATTATAAAAGCCCCCTTCTAAGAACTCTGACATGCAAGACTGCCAGGGTGGTTATTGAACAAAAGAAGAGTTTCCGACTGCCAGGAGGCTTCAGGAGCTCATTCCCAAAAGTCAAGCTCCCTTCACAACTTCCAAGCCACAACTGGGCGCTCTTCCTCTGTAGACTCACCAGAGGTGATTAGAGTTTGCTTCCGCTGCCAGACAAACAGGACTTCTTCTCATTTGAGCTGAAAAAAGGCATTCCAAAGGCAAAACTGTTCAATTTAGAACCTCAACTACAAATCAGAACAATCAGGAATCACTAAGTATTGAAAGAATTTGTCACCAGAAAGGAGAAAATCTTAACTCAAATACCTCTTAGGAGAAAAAAAAATTTACTAAGAAAACTTTAAAATATAAAATGACAAAGTTGAGGCATAAATATTAAAGAGAAAATGACACAGCTAGTATATTCCCAAACAATCTGAGTGTCCATTTAGAACATCCAAAAGACTCTAGTAATAAACTTTTAGAAGATTTAGTTAGGTGGCTATAAGATCAACATATGAGAATTAATAGTATCTTTGTTATAACTGAAGTAATTATAGTTTAAAATTCCATCATAAGAGCAAAGAAATGATAACATATTCATAATTAAATCCAACAAGAGATGTGCAACTCATTTATGAAGAATGCTATAAATTTTGCTGGAAAATGTAAAAGAAGCTCTAAATTAATAGAAGGGCAAACTATACTTCTGGCTGGGGAGAATCAATATTAAAAGATATCAAATCTCTCCAAATTTACATATAAATTTGATACACTTCTCAACCAAATTTTAAAGGGATATTTAAGTTAAGTGAAATGACCATTCTGAAAAGGAGAATACGGAGGAGGTGCTTGCCCAGTCATTCTGTATAAATATGAAGGGCAATGTGGCATTGGTCCAAGAATAAATAGATCAATATGAAAAAATAAAGCAGGTGATATTTCAAGTCAGGGGAGAAAAGATCAACAACTCAATGAGTGATAGAATAACAGGCAAACCACTTACAGACAGATTTAAAACTAAGCTCAATAAAACATTAAGAACATTAAAAATGAGATAAGTATTAGAAAAACTACAGGAGAACTTTGTCTTAATCTTAGAGTGGGGAGTAATCTCATAAGCCAAGATAGAAAACCCATAAAGTTAAAAGATTTGACTATAAAAGGGCCTCTAGAAAGCAATAAGAACTGAAAAATAACCTACTAAAAATAGACAAAATGAATCCATAGATGAAATCAGCTTCTTCTGAATATTTTTAAAATATGCTGAAGTACCATGGTCATTTAGAATACACAAGTTTTTAAATAATTAAGTAAAATATTAAATTTATCTAATGGGCAAAAATATAAAAGCAGGATAATAGCTATTTTGTTTGTTTAGAAGCAGATTCTCATTAGTGAGAGAGCAAATTGGAACTGACTTTTTGAAGGATAATTTTTCAGTACTCATCAGAATTTTCTTGTACCTGTAAAGTTCACATCTGGATTCTATGCAATAGGAACACTCAAGCTATCCACACAGAAGTCTGCATTTCAGTGCTTTGGGGTCGATGTTTGGCCAAAGATAGCAGATAGTTAAATAAACAATAGCACAGCATAATGGTTATGCTATGAAAATCATTTTGTGAGTAGAAAAATAGGTAGTGGCATTAAAAGAGCAGCAAGACATAGTCATAAATACAGAAAATTCTTATGTGTAAGCACACACAGGGGAAGATCAAGAAATAGACACATCAAGTATTAAATAATAGGTACTTCTGAGACAGAGAGGGGAGTGAAGGATTGGTAGAAAGTAAAGGCAGACTTTCACACTTACAATCTATACTTTTTATTATTTGTTTAAAAGTACTATCTGTGGAGACCAACACAAGTGATACATTGCAAAGAAGTTTTAATGGGAGAAAAATGTTTGGTCAAAGGAATAATACGACCAAGGTCAAAGGAATAATACGACCATATACTTGTGTAAGTATTCCTTATTTGATGCTAGATTGAACCTGGTTCCCTAGAGTTTTCCTCAAGTAGAAGAGCTTATTCAGTAAGGTAGAGTACAGGTCTTACTGCTTAATCAGCCCTGTTTCTCCCTTTCACACTGAGCCTCTTTACCAGTCCAAGAAGTCACACCCCAGCACCAATTCTTCTGATGTCCTGCCTGTATGTCTCTCTCACCATCTCGGTCCAGTCTTCCAGAATGATGTCAGTTTCTAGCTCTCCCATCTAGGGACTGCTCTGAATATTGCATGAAGGCTTCCTAAGCAGCAGAACTGGAATACCAGCAAGCATGTTTAATTTACATTTGTATAATTATTATGAACAAAGGAGGGAAAGCTTCAATAGAATAAACATCAGAAAAATTACCACAGGAAACAAGGAGAAAAAAAGACAGAGATAAATAACTCTCCACATTTTCAAAGAGATTACAGAGAGAAAAGAACTATTTGAAAAGGAGAGTGTTATGAGAAGAGATATGAAATTAAAGAGGAAATAATGAAGGCAATGAACTTGAGGTAACATAACTTACAAGAGAACAAATTCAACAACAAAACACTGTAGAAATGGCAATGAGATCTAAACAAGAAAACAATAGGCACTATATTTTAAAAGGAATTGGGAAGAAAGACCTATAAAATTCCAAAAACATAAATAACAGACCAAAGAAACAAAGGTAATTAGAAAGATAAACAAGGCTGAGAGAGCAACCAAACAGAGCCAACATAAGCTTGGCCCACAAAGGGATTCAAACAAATGGATCCAAAAATTAAATATAACATGTTTCTGAAAGACAGTTGTCCCTCAGTAGCCACTTCCAGGACCCTGGAAGATATTAAAATCTGCACATGCGGGCCTCCCCGGTGGCGCAGCGGTTTAACGCTGCGCTGTGGAGCTGTCGGCAGCGGCGACACAAGTTCGACGCCCAGCCGGGGAGAATCCCACATGGCACGGCAGACCTCTCCTGTCTCACTCGCTGCTCCCCTCATCAGTGTACTTCTGATCTGCCTGTTCTGCCTCCCACTCTGTCTCTGGTGAACCCTCTCGCCGCCCCACGCCTCTGGCCTATACCCCAGCTTGTATGTATAAATAAAATAAAATCTTAAAAAAAATAAAATAAAATCTGCACATGCGCAAGTCCTCTACATAAAATGGCATGTATTTGCACATCACCTAGGCACATCCTCCCATGGTTTATATCATCTTTAGATAAATTCAGATACCCAATGCAACACAGTATTACATGAATAGTTGTCACATTTTATTACTTAAGAACTACAGACAAGAAGAAAGTATGTATATATTCAGTGCAGCTAAAACCATCCTAGGCCAACTTACATTGTACATACTTACAAAGTACATACTTTCAATGTTTAATTGTTTGAATCTGTGGATATGGAAAGTACAGAGAGAGGGGGGGACCCTAAAGGGATATCTGAATTTGAACCTCCAAAAAGCAATTTATCCAATCCCAGGAAAAGCAATTTATTCCAATAATCAACAAGTTATATTCTGGTGAGGCTATTTATATTAAGAGTAAAATTAGAATTATTGTAGATGAGCATTCAGTAAGAAAAAGCAATTCAGCTACAAAGAAGGGAAAATCTGAGAGGCCTTATATTTCTTCACCGCCACACTTAATATCAAAACACTTATAAGCAAAAATCTTTATAGATAGTCCTTCTTTAGGATAAGGCTACTTGAGACAAATTTTCATCCAATAGTTGCTTTAATCTAAAAAACTGAGAGGAAGAATTCATGGCATAAAATCTGTGGGTTGCACTAATTGATTAAAACACAGAAGTAAGGCTGGGCAATTATGCAAATTTATAAACATTGACACATATTAGTAAAATTATAGCTAAGAAATATAAATTATGGCTAATAAAAAGTGGACAGTGGTGGAAAATATGAACAAAAATTACACAAATATACTAATTTCCTAATGTTTCATATCAGAGTGTTAAAATATTATTTAATTCCTAGTATCACAAGTTTTCTTTTGACTTCATTTCCCTGTCTCTGAAAGAATGTCTTTAGCAACTCTTTAGCTGTAATATATGATTGGTTTAAGATTAGGGTAAAATGTGAGTCATCATATATTAATAAACTAAAATGAAATAACCATATGATCATCTCAACAGATGCAGGAGAGACATTTTACATACTTTGACACTCATTTTGTGGTGAAAACGCTTACAGAAAACTAGGAATAAAACAGACCCTCAATTCAATAAAAAGGTCTCTACAAAATAACTTAGAAAACTAAATATTGCTGAGATGAATTAAGGAAGCCTTGATAAATGGAGAGATTCACAGTGTTCATGAGTCAAAAAATATGCAAACCTGTTAAATTAAGATCTCAAGTCTCCCCAAATTGATTTTTGGATTTGACTTAATTCCAAAATGCCAACAGTGTAATTTTCAGAAACTATAGGCATGTTATAAAATTCATTTAGAAATGCAAACCACTTAAAATAGCCAAAAGAAAGGACAAAGGAAAACAGGTAGTCTTTTTGAAAAAGAAAAACAAAGTTGGGAATCTTAAACTCCTGCTTGATAAAGTTTATTCTTAAACTTACTATAAAGCTACAATGATCAGGTTAGTCTGGTAATGACATGTGAATCAGTGGAACAGAATAGTGAGTCCAGAAACAGACTTAACATATATAAACCATTGAGTACCACAAAAGTGCCAACATACTTTAATGTGGAAAGAATGTTCTTCCCGAGAAATGGAGTTGGAAAGTTGAAAATGTACCTCCAAAACCAAAAATGAGAATTGCAACCCACATCTTCATCCTAAAGCCAAGACTGAACTCAAAAAGAATCATAGAAATCTAAATATAAGTTATAACTTTAAAACGTCAGAGGAAACATAGATGAAAATTTGTTACCTTTATATCGGTACTACATTTCCATAAAAACATATACCATGAAAGCAAAATAATAAACTGACATGTAAAAAATTAAAAGTTTGCTACTCCAAAGACACTGTTAAGAAAATAAAAAGGTGAACCTCCCTGGTGGTACAAGGGTTAAGTCTCAGCACTATGAAGCTATCAGCAACCACAAGGCGCAGCAGACCTCTCCTGCCTCGCCCGCTGCTCCCCTCAGCAGTGTATTTCAGTGGATCTGCCTGTTCTGCTCCCCACGCTGTCTCTGGTGAATTCTCTCACACACACCCTCACACCTCTGGCCAACACCCCAGGTCTTGTATGCATAAATAAATAAATCCTAAAAAAAAAAAAGAAGAAGAAAGAAGGAAAAAGGTAAGTCATGGACTGGCACAAAATATTTGCAGAACATAGCTATAAAACTAAGCCTTAGGCCCCCCTTTCAGTCCCAATGAAAGTGGGACACCAGGCTGTGTTCTCTCTCACTCTTTTTCTCTCTCTCTCTCATAACCCACAATCTCACTATGACCCAACTATACTGTGTAATGTACAGGTCTTCTATAAAATAAGCCTCTATTTTTTTAAAGATTCCTAATGATTACTGATAAGGGGCACTTTGGAATCATAATAAGAATCCTAATGGCTGATCCAGTTATAATATCAACAAGCTAAGACCAATGGATGGACAAAACCATGGATAACAAAATATTTTTGCACAGTGCTAGTGAAAGAACAATCGATTGTAACCAGTTTGAATTTGGCATTATTTCTCAAAATTTATATCAGATATTTTGGTCTCAAAAGGGAAATTCTAGAGCAAGGCATGGCAGAAACAGGAGCCTCATGGACCCCTCTCTGTTGGTGTTTTCTATCTTATTTTCTTTCATGGAGCATTGTTATAATAAAAAAAAAAATCATATGCATATATGCCTGGTCCAGAAATTTCAGTTCTAGGTATTTATTCTCAGTCTATGCCCTTGTTCACAAACTTCACAAATGCTATTTGTACAAAGTAGCACATTGATAATAGTTGAAGACTGGAAACAACTTTTATGTCAGTCAATTGGTAACGGCTTAAATAAATTAGAGCACATCTCAAGGGAATACTTAAGCAATCATTAAGATGAATGCAGTACATTTATCATCTAAAATAGAAATATGCCCACAACATATAGTTAAGTGCAAAAGACAAATTGCAAAATAGTATATGGAGTATGATCTATTTTTGTCAAATCTAAAAAGATGTATCTTATGACATGTGATATGACATCAGATGCATGTGATGTGACATCAGATGCATGTGACTGAAATATAGTCACATACAGATGACCGGGACATATTCATGGTGCATGATAGGTGTGCAGACAAGTTTCTGAAAATCTCCTAAGTGTCTTAGGGAAAAAAGGCAGGCAGCTCAAAGGCAGTGACACTACATGGTTAGGAGAAACACAAATAGGATATTGAAAGGTATTTAACTTCATAATTTTTCTGTTTCAATTATTTTTACAGCAAACCTACATACCTTGTTTAATTTAGAAAACTGTTTTTTAACAGTCAAAGCAAAAGCAACTAATTCAGTGGCTCCAATGCTTCTGTTTTATTGATAAGTGGTATTTCTCTATTAATTATTTTTGTAAGTGGTCTGTATCTAGTGATTATAGGTGATGTGATAGGGCCTCTAAATGGGAACAAAAATTTTTTGCCTACTTTTTACTTGCTGTGTATTATGAAAATTAACTAAATATCTCATGAAAAAGATAAAGATAAAACAGGCCATCGATAAGGTACCCCCACAAATGGAGAGTCACCCAGGACACCTGTGTCCTGCTATGCATTATTCTTTGTCCACATTTTAGTTCTTGTTCCATTGTCTTGAAGAAATTGGCATTGTTTTGTCATTGAAAATGTGTTTATCATATGTCTGCAATTCCTATGTTGATTCTGAAGCTGATTCAATGTGCATGAGTTGAGTTCATATGACTGCCTACTTCATGTTGCCACAATTTCTACATGTTCTGGGGAAGGGACAGCAATGTCAGTATATGATGCAATACACAACGACAATGCAACATGCCTGTATATGCTAAAAGATGCGAGGGGCCGTGAGTCCCCTCACAGTCAGCGTTACCTGCAATAGCAATACCTTGAAGAATAACAAGAAATCACCAACTTGGAAATTAATGAATTCTGTTGTGGGTCTGGCATTCTGGCAGCCAGTTGTAGCCAGCATTTTGCTAGTCAAACCTACTGCTCTAAGGTAGAAGGCCAGTTCTCAGGGGAGAGAGAGCAGGACTGGAGGCACAATCCAATCTTAAACTTCTCTTTAGAATCATGAAAGCTTAAGCCATGAGGTAAATATTTATCTGCCCTGCATTTTTTTAATAAAAAATTTCCAAAAAGCCATACTAGAGCAGTAACTCTTATTACTCCTCAACCCAAAAGAATAAGCCTTAGAATTCCAAAGAATCACCCATTTTCTCCTTCTCCCTAAGTGTATGGAAGAGACCCTCATACAGACTCTCAGTTGCTCTATCAAGAAGTGCTGATAGTCTCTATAAAGATTTTATCATACGGCAAAAAAGTTGTAAAACTGCATCACCAACATCAAAACAGACCCAAAATTTTATGTATCAAGCAATATGGAATTAAGAAGTTTCTTTAGGGCCTCCCTGGTGGCACAACGGGTTAAATCTCAGCACTATGAAGCTAATGGCAGCCACTGCAGCACGAGTTCGATCCCCAGCCAGGGAGCTTCCCACATGGCACAGCAGACCTCTCCTGTCTCCCTGCTGCTCCCCTCAGCAGTGTACTTCAGTAGACCCACCTGTTCTGCTCTCCCCTCTGTCTCTGGTGAATCTTCTCACCACCCCACACCTCTGGCCTATACCCCAGTTCATATATGCATAAATAAATCTTTATTTAAAAAAAAAAGAAGTTTCTTTATATCCTGGAAACAACTGTCCTTTCTCCCTAGAAGGCCAACATTATCCCATGTTAGATGTCAGATACAAGTTCAACAGACTTAACATTTAGTTACAGATAAACCCCTGTGAAGGGAGGCTCCATTTTTCCTGCCCCCACTTACCTAGAGCCACTTTGTATTACAATTCCCAGCATGCTGTGAACCAGACTTCCCGACTCAGGGGCAACTGGGAAGGAGTGAGGTGGCTCTACAATTAGTGGAGCGACATGGAGGAGATACATAGAATACGTAGAAACAATTGGAAGAGATACTTAGAAGAGATACTTGGATGAGAGATACTTGGGGAGGTTGCTCTTGGTCTCAGCAGAGACAGTGGCAGCCATCATTTTGGTGTATTATGTGGTACATATTGAAATTTGAGTCTCTACTTCTATCTTAATTCTTGTGGTAACCCACTAGAAGTTGCCTTAGATTTGTGGCAAGCTTTCAGACCTCAATGGCCCTGCTTTCAGGTTGAGCCTATTTGACTGGATATTTGTCTACAAGGAAATGGGTAATTGGGGGGGGGGGTTGTTGGGAAACTATTGTTTGAAGTCCTTTCTACTCTCTTTTTATGCACATCAGTTCTACTAAAAATGTTTCACACTGAATTTCAGTCAATCTGCCTGTTCTGCTCTCCACTCTGTCTATGGTGAATCCTCTCACTGCCCTCCCACACACATACTTCTGGCCTGCACCCCAGCTTGTATGCATAAATAAATCTTTAAAAAAATATTTTACACTGAAAACCTGCTACTTTTGCCTTTGTGTATGCAGATGACCCTTTCAGAACATGTTCTCTTTTAACAATTTAGGGTACCTGGATGCCCCTCAGACATGTCCTAAGAATTTTGGTTCATAAGACCAAATGCTCCTGATTGATTTTGGTCACTCACTAATAATCTTTCCTTCCTCAAACCACAGTAAGGGCTTTCCTTAGTTACCTTGAGACGAGCTCAAAATCCTCTAACTCTTCAAATTTTTACCTCTATCCAGTGAGTTAATTTGATTATGGCATCTGCATTTGGGATACCTGACTTCACTTCACCCTAGAAACCGAGTACATTTGACCCTTAAACAATATGGGGGTTACAGATGCTGATCCCTGCAGAGTGGAAAATCCACATAACTTATACTTGCAGTTGACATCAGCAGTTGGGTGAATTCATGAATAGTGAACACAAAACTCATGGACAGAAAAAAATAATCCATGTGTAAGTGGAACCACATCGCCAGTCTCATCTTGTTCAAGGGCAAACTGTTCAGGGAAGAGTTCAGGGAATTAAGCTGGGACTGGGAAAGTCACAGAAAAAGATTGAACTACAAAAGGAAATCAGAGATTGAACCAATGCAAAAAAACCTTTCAAACTAATAATCCCAGTTAAATCTCATGTTTCTGGCTCTCTCTCTGGAACTCAAAGTGCTTTACAGCAATTATCAAATGAATCACCGGAACGTACTTGCACATCAGCAGGGAGAAGATGCTATAATAGTCACTTAATGGATTGGAAAAACTTCATTGCAGAAAGGTTAAGTGGTTTACCAAATATTACAAAAGATTCAGAATTACAACAGAAAATAGTCCTCATGACCCTGATCTGGTCGCGAGTCCTACTGAAAAAGCACCTTTGTCTGTTTTAACCTTCTCCATGTAATAGAGACTAGCAAGACTTACATCTTCTCCCTATTGACTGCTGCCTCTTGGTTCCCTTTTGTACCTCCTTATTTTTACTCTATAATGGAAATGGTATTAGCAACATTTGATTAGCATCATATCTCACAAAATGTTTTTGCATTCATTATCTCGTCTAATTAAGCACACTCTATCTCTGCATTTCTCCAGTCCCTAACTCACCTTGACTTGAAATTATCAAAAGACACCTTGTATAAGTGCAGTAGGGAGCCCATATTTTCTCCCAGCCACTATTTTCATTATAAATACCCAAGATATCCATGCCACTATTTTTTGTCCAGTTATTAAGCAGTCATTGGAAACCCATGTGTGTGATCCAATGCTAAGCACTAAAGACACGACGATGATTAAGATAGAGACCGTAAGTGAAGAAGTTTATAATTTATAAATAGCTATCCCAGGTGCCTCAGTTGAGGTATGAATCAAATGTTCATGGAACATCAGTGAGGAAGAAAAGAGTTCTGCTTCAGAGGAAAAGCAGAAAAACTTCCATGCTGAATTGTCTTTATTTGTCCCTTTCCCCACCTACTCCACCTATTCCCCCAAACTCTCTCCACTCTGGACCCCAAGAGCTAGTCCTTCTAGACCACATCACCTCGTTTCCTTGCTTGCCTCTAGCTTTTGTTTGGGTTTGACAATGCTCAGTCAAAGCAGAGGTTGGAAGGACAATGCAGAGACAGATTGGGATGTTCCCAGAACCCTCCCTGCCCAGTGAGAGTTGTGGTGGCTCTTTCTCAGCAAAGCTAGCACACTCTTAGTCACTATTCCCTTACCTGCTTCCTCAGGGCCTGTAGACTGCTGTCCTTACTGGCCCAAGAGAGCGTCACCATATTTTGTATGGCTTTTACCATTTGTTAAGATTTTTAAGCAAGAAAGAGAGAATTAGTGAGTTCATCTGTTAAACAAGGAAGGCCCTAGAAACTTCCTGATTAGGAAGCTGCTGGGATCTTGGGGATAAGCTAAAATATGCACTAAGGCAATGGTGGATTAGATAATAAGGTGATAACTGACTTGAAGACATTGAAGTTAAATGGCTAGTCCAAATGACCAACTGGATATGCAGGAGGGTGAAGGAATTAGTGAAGGTAAAGATAATTTCAGGTTAGTAGTACATGTTCCAAAAAAAAAAATTAAATGGTACAATGTGCAATATATTTTTAATTAAAAAATCATTTAGGGGGAAATGATGCTATTTATTAAGTTTCCTCCACTTGCATTTGGAAGGATATCAAAAGTCACCATCAAGAGAGCTTGCACTGCAAACTGTGACTTTAATACATATATCCTTCTCAGAGGCACTCCCCCTGCTATTGTCCTTCATGCATGCAGGCCCCAGAACCCCTGTAAAGGCAGCAAATCCAGGTAGGACAGCAGGAAAGATCACAATTGAGTTCAATCCCTGGCCAGGGGGCTTCCCACATGGTGCAGCAGACCTCTCCTGTCTCGCCAGCTGCTCCCCTCAGCAGTGTATTTCAGCAGATTCACCTGTTCTGCTCCCCACTCTGTCGCTGGTGAATCCTCTCACTCTCTGCATTTCTGGTCTGTACTCCAGTTCTTGCATGTATAAATAAATCTTGTTTGAAAAAATTCCTTTGGTGGTCCATCTTCTTACATACATTTTGGACATGAAATTACCCCTCAGTCTAAATATACTGGATTAATCTCAATTTGGGGGCAAAAGCATGCACAGCCTACCATCCATGTGCCTGGTGATAAATTTATTGTTGTTGCCTTCTCCCTAAGACTCTACTGCCTACTGGTATTTCAAATTTTTCT
Organism: Scalopus aquaticus; assembly: GCA_004024925.1. Taxonomy (NCBI): domain Eukaryota; kingdom Metazoa; phylum Chordata; class Mammalia; order Eulipotyphla; family Talpidae; genus Scalopus; species Scalopus aquaticus. The sequence goes on along the minus strand of PVIJ01005918.1, from coordinate 35,982 downwards.
CAACTTCAAAAGTTCAAAGTGCAAGCAAAGTCTTCTTTAGTTTGATCATCAGATTATTTGCACTTGGAAGAAATCTCTAGAGAAATGCTTGTAAAATATAATTTATAATTGGGTATAGACTCAAGTGAAGGTAAAATCCCAGAGGTCATAAAAAATATATCCTTCCTTCTGGAATAATAATAATTAGGTATTATTATGTATTTGTAAATGTGTTCTAGTTCTATCAATTAAGCTTTAACAAATATTCATTCTCAAATAAAAACAGAGGCTTAATATTTCTTCCATTTATTAAACTGGAGAGAAAGATTTGTTAGTCTTTATGAAGAAATCCTTTTCTTCAAACAAAATCCAATAAAGAAGCAATTTGGGAGGTACTCCGCGAAAACGCTACATCTAAAAAATGACTATGTGCAAAAACAATGTAGGATATCATTGACATTAATCATAATAGGTGAAGACCACACCTACTAATGTTCAATGATAGAAAACTGATTCCCCCATCTCCTTGGGTGCCAAGGTGATAGTTCTTTTGTTCAGCCTAATGAGGTCAGCCCTTATTCCAGCAGCACAGATACAACACTGGGTCATCCTTACTGTCTACTTTCTTCTCAAGGTCAACTTCTCTCTGGAGTTCTTGCTGCTCTTTCTTGTCTGTAGCCCTTGATCATTGCAAAGGTTTCCTTAACTTTGAATTTTAAAAAGATTACTGTCTCTTCCGGAAGGCACTATGGGTTCTTATGCAAATTATCCCAGACTAGTACCACCTAATTTTGCATACCAAAAGAAAGGCAGACTTGAAAAGAGACACAAGTCCTTTAAAAGAAGCTCAGATGGAAACAAGTGTTTATATCTTCTGCTATCTCTCAAAATACTGCTAAAATGAGGCTCTTTTAAAACTCACCTGCAAAGAAAGGAAGATGAGGAGACATAATAACAGCAGTCAAGCTTGGATGCCAAAAAGTAGACTGCAGAGCTGTAACTGAGAGAGGAAAAATAAGACACAGGTCAGGAACCAGAAGGGTTTCTGCCTTCTTAACAGAAGCACTGGGTTCCAGGAAACAATAAAGCAATGCCTTCAGAACTTAGCAAATAAATCCCACCTGGGAATACTGTTTCAAGTCACACTCTTAGTAAACTATGAGGGTAAAAGATTTTTCCAGGCAAGCAGAATTTCAAAATAAAAAAATAAGTACCCCAACACAGCAGTACCGAGAATGTTGCCAGATTAGGTGCTCTACCGAATGAAATGAGTTACTAAGTAAAACAGAAACCTCACATCCATTCAGGACCACCTGCATATTTCAGTACCTATGGCAAAATGAAAATGCAGAGCCTTTTGTACAAATTTCCTAAAGAATAACTGTTACAGAGAAACCCCAATGTGAAATGGGCTGGTGTGACAGTGGGTCCTCACCTGCGTGCTTAAAAAGGACTTATAATGGGACTCAACTGCAGGAACACACAAAAAGGTTAATAAAGGGTTTATCTACAAAAAGTAGAAATGAAGAGAGGAATAATCCGGGGAAAAAAGAGATATATATTGGTGAAGGTGTCTTACCAGGACCGCTGAGCTGGGACCCCAATAGCACTCTGAAAGCCGGTGCAAAACCAACCTCCCCCAAAGACTACATCTCCGGTTATATACTAAGCCTGGCTGCTGAACTCCACCTTTCATTCCCATCAATCCTCCCTTCAGGGGCTCCCTGGAGGCACAACAGATTAAGTGCAGCACTATGAAATTGTTCAGAGCCACTGCAGCACAAGTTTGATCCCCCGCCAGGGAGATTCCCACATGGCACAGCAGACCTCTCCTGTCTTGCCCGCTGATCCCCTCAGCAGTGTATTTCAGTCGATCCCCCTGTTCTGCTCCCTGCTCTGTCTCTGGTGAATCCTCTCACCCCCCACACCTCTGGCTTGCACTCCAGCTTGAATGCATAAATAAATAAATCTTAAAAAAAAAAAATCTTCCCTTCAATGGTGATGACATTATGGGATTTGCAGTCATTGGTGCCTGAGATCTCTTTGCCCTGGGGTGGGGTGGAGTCCATAAAACCTGAGTTTGTAGAGTTCGCTGAGGACATCCTCTTCCCCCAACATTTCAAGATAGTGACCTCAGAACAGGAAATGAAATACAGAGCACTTCTCATTGTCACTGTCATTCAGGGAAGCAGGGGGCACTAAAACTGGCCAAGGTCAGTACCCAAATAGTTTAAATGTCACTGCCTGAGTTCTTCACCCATGAGCACAATGGCAAGACTGCTCAGGTTCAGAGAAGAAAAATAATGGGAATTTATACAACAAACAAGGGAAAACAAAAAGACACTGAGGCCACAAATGGCCATTTACCTCACCTGAAGCAGTGTCCACTGTTTTACAGTCCTCTCCCAAACAGAAGGCCATATTTCCAAGATGGTGCCTTCCTGCCACTGAGGGCAGGCCATGATCCAACTCACGAAGACAGCAGAAGACACAACAGGAGATGCTCACTGGAGCTGCTGAGATGAGCCAGCACAGCACCAGACAGTGACATTGGAAACAGCAGCTGCAGCAGCTGAACGAGACCCAAACCCGACAAACTGCCACCCTCACACAGCTCAGTGAGGTGCCCAACTCTGGGTTCTTCCCTTCCCTTCCAGGCTGTAACAGCAGCAAAGCTGCAAACAGTTTCAGTCACTCAACTACCTGCAAAGCCTCCAAACTGTTCTTCTCTTAAGTTAGCTGCTGGAAGTCTCTCCACATCCTTCAGAGGCTGCACCAGACTTCTGGAAGATCAGCATGGCAGGGGCAGAAATAGCTGACCCCCAGAATCACCGAAGACACAAAAAACGCTGAAATCCTGAACTCAAGGGCGGCTTGTGACGTCCCTTATATTTTGTATCAGAGTCTCCACCCAACAGATACTTTGTTAGTATTTTGGCTATGGCTATTCACCCTCACCTGCATCAACCTCCAGGGGGCGCCACTTGTAACAGTTTTCGGCTTCAGCCCCTGGTTACTTGCACAGGACCAAACTGGTATCCAATCCAGAAAAAGGGAGAGGGAATTCCCAGAATGGTGGTGAAGGGAGATACTAGAACATAGCTGTGCAACAAGTCTTGATAATCACCATTCCAACTGGATGAAGCCAGAAAATGGAGTGCCCCTGAGGATATCTTCCAGGAAAAGAATGAAAAATGGACAGTACTCAGCGTGTTTTAACACATACTGAGAGGACATTTTTCATTTCTTGGGAAAAGCGCATGGAAGAATTAATGATGGGTACAGTCAAAGCAATTTTCCAGACAAATCAATTACTGGTAAGTGTCATTATTTTATGGCAAACTTGCTGCAACAGCAAAGGCACTGTGTTCTGGATCTATGAAGATGGATAAGCAAGAAACTGACCTCCTGGCAATTATACAGTCTTGGAGATGCAGATGTGAATCAAAGTTAGTTTTGGTGGAGTAGTGGCACTTTTCTAAGAATTCAAGATGGAGAGAGGCCTTCTGGCCATATAGAGAGCAACACTTAAAAAGACATGACAGATCATAACAAATTCTAAATAAGACTGGATGAATGGGGGCCTCCCCGGTGGCGCAGCGGTTAAGCGCTGCGCTGTGGAGCTGTCGGCAGCGGAGACGTGAGTTCAGCGGAGACGTGAGTTCGACGCCCGGCCAGGGAGAGTCCCACATGGCACGGCAGACCTCTCCTGCCTTGCCCGCTGCTCCCCTCAGCAGTGTATTTCTGATCTGCCTGCTCTGCTCCCCACTCTGTCTCTGGTGAACCCTCTCGCCGCCCCACGCCTCTGGCCTGTACCCCAGCTTGCATGTATAAATAAAAAAAAAAAAAGACTGGATGAATGGGAACTTTTTGGTTGATGACAAACACCAAAATAGGGAAATGTCTTAGACTGCTCTCTCATCATAAGCCACAAATTTCAATTCAAAGACAGATGTGCTAGAAATATATGTTAGTAAACAGTTCCTATTGGGGATCCTGTTAGGACCTATAAAACAAGCACATTTCGTTGTGTGCATATTGATTCCAGAGTACTGATTTTAATTTATTTGCTGTAATTAGACTTGCATAATTACTGCAAGGAAATTCAATGAAAACAGGCTCAAACATTTCTGTTACAACAGTTTCCACGTTACCGGCCTTTATTGGGATTCTCTGTAGCTTCGAGATAGGAATTTAGGGACAAAGTAGTGGCCTCTCCAAGAGTAAATAGAAGGAGTACTAGGAAAGCACAGTTCAGAAGTTACTTTTTTTTTTCTTTTTGAAGGTAGTTTTATTACTGTTCTTATGATATATGTTGATATTTTGGAAAGTCTTAACAGTAAAGACAATCTCAAAAGAGAAACACAGAAGTAATTCCAAACTAACCCTCTCCACCCCTTAAAGATAATCCCTGTGTATCTTTTCCCCTCATCTTGCTTGATATCTTCAATACACATAATTCAAAGAGAAGGTGAACTCTAGCACACAGTTGGTAAAGTGGTGTGTTACTCTGTGATCCACTTGATTGACTCAGTACATCATGGGTATTTTATATATCTCAACATAGTATTTCCTTATCATTTTAAAAGCTACATAGTACATCATCTTATGTATACAATAGCTATTTTTTCTTAATTTTGTCTTCATCTAGTTCTAATTTTTTCAATGAAACAAAAAAGCTGCAATAGCGAACACATGTCATTTCACTTCTGTAATTAATTCCTTAAGGCCTTTCTCTAAATGGGTTTGTTGAGAAAAGAAAAAAACTGACAAATTGTCCTCCAAATTTTTTAAAATCATTTTTATAGTTCCTTGAACAGTATAAATATACCCAAATTGCCAATAAACACACAAAAAGACACTCAACATCATTAGTCATCAGAAAAATGCAAGTCAAAACCACATTATCATTTTACACTCACTACACCTTTACTATAATAAAAAATACAGATAATAATGAGTTTTACTGAGGTTGTAGAGCATTTGGAACCTTCATTCACTACTGGTGGGAATGTAAATTGGTACAACCACTTTGGAAAAGTCTGACAATTCTTCAACTATCATGTGACCCTGCAATTCCACAATGAGGTATATACCCAAAAGAATTGAAACCAGGGACTCAAACAGATACTTGCATGTCAATGTCCACTGCAATACTATTCATAATAGCTAAAAGAAAAAAAAATGAAGTGTCCATCATCAGATGAATGGATAAACAAATATGGTATATCCATATAATATGGAATATTATACAACCATACAAAAGAATGAAGTTCTGATACTTGCTGCAATATGGATGAACATTGAAAACACTATGCTACGTGAAACAAAGTATGATACCACCTATATGAAATTTTTAAAATAGGCACATTCATAGAAACAGAAAGAAGACTGGAAGTTTTAAGGCTGGGATGTGAAGGGAAATGGGAAGTTATTTCCTAATGATTACATGGTTAAAATTTTTGTTTGGGGAGATGAAAAAGTTTTGGAAATAAAGAGTGGTGATTATTGCATTACATTGTGAAAATAATTAAAGACTGAATTGTTTTTGTTTTTGTCTTTTTTAAGATTTTATTTATTTTTGTGTGAAGAACTGGGGTGTAGACCAGAGGTGCAGGGAGTGAGAGGATCCACCAGAGACAGAGTAGGGAGCAGAACAGGTGGATATACTGAAATCCATTGCTGACGGAAGCAGTGGGGGAGACAGGAGAGTTCTGCTGCACCATGTGGGTCAGCTCCCTGGCTTGGTATCAAACTCAGACCACTGCAGTGGTAGTACTGAGCCTTAATCTCTATGCCACTAGGGAGGCCCTGAATTATTTTTTAATGTATTTTTAATGGCTAAAATAGCATATTTTAACTTTTTTATTTCACAATAAAAAATGAAAAATACTAAGTTTCAAAGCTAAAAAACAAAGTAAGCAAGTACTGACATAAGCCATCATATGGAAAAACCTTGAAAACATTCTTCTAAGAGAAAGAAGTCTGTCACAAAGGTAGGGTATCACCTATTGCAGGCTACATGAACTGTTCAGAATTGGCAAATCTAGGGACAGTTTAGTGGTTACCTAGGGCTAGATAATGAGGCTAAGATGAGGTGAAAAGAAGTATTACTACTACTGGATACTGGGTTTTTAATGGGGGCTAATGAAATTGTCCTAAAATTAATTTTGTCGATGGTTGTTCAACTCTGTGAAGACACTTAAAAACATTGAAATTACACTATAAATAGGTGATCATGAGGTAGGTGAGTTATATCTCAGGAAAGCTGTTATTTTTTTTAAATTATGAATACTTGATGAATGAGTTGGGCCATTTTTTCATATCCATTGGCCATTTGCATTCACTTTGTCATAAGTGGATTCTTTACTCTTGTCTGTTTGGCTTTGTTTTTAATAATGTAAAGATCTATTCAGAGTCTATACTGACAGTATTTTGTAAGTACATCATATTCTTGAGAGTGGAGCAAACTACTGTAGATAGCAGGCTTCCCATCAATAGAGAAGGCCAGTTCTGGAGACGCTAACAGTCTAACAGGTTGAATTCCTTCTACTGGTAACAGAGTAGACACAGCACCATAAGGCAGCACAAAGAGAATGCTCAAATCTTCAGTACTCTTTCAGGCACTTTACAGATATGACCCCATGTAATCCATCATGCCTCTTTAAAAGAAAAAAGGTGACGTTTTCTGAGGTCACACACTTAGATGTGGCAACTGGGATTTGAACCTCATTCTCTCTGCATCCAAAAGGCTAGTCCATCTTTAGCGCCCTCTGAAGAGTACTGATCACATGAGCATGACCTATGACAGGAAGCTCTGGCAAAGCACTTGGTACTTTCTGAGATCCAGACACCTATAACTAGAATAATGTTGAGCAGCTCCTGGCATTATGAATTTGAAACTATCAGAATATATATTTCCTTCCTTGCTCCCAAGGAGATCAGGCACAGAAATTTATCAACACAAACAAATTCTTCAATGTCCCCCAAAGATCCTTGTGGGCAATTATGAGTCTCCGGGTGTCATAAGGTTCCACTTGAATATCTCTGCTCAGGCCAGGTCCTGATTCACAAAGTAGCAATAATAGATAAGATGTACACAACAAATGACACAGAGCCATTGAAAGAGCTAATGAACATCATACTTGGGAATATAGTTTCTAGGTTTCATAGGATTGATACAGCTGTATAACTAGGGATGGCAGCAACCAAGGTCAAACATAAAATCTGAAAAGGATCTTAGACTTTATTCAAAACTTTTACTGTACAGATGCAGAAACTGAGATTCTAAGATTTTTCACTATTTTACTTAGAAAAATCTCAGTGCAGGAAAGAAACAAGATTTCTGCTCCAGTTTCTGTTACCCTTCCTCCTAACTCTGAAAAACCTCTAAAGTCAGTTTTCAATAGCAAAACCTTAGCCTATCAATTTAATATTTTCTCTCTCTGTGCTACATTGGGAATTGTTCAACTCTAACTCCCCTTAGCTATGAAGACTGGAAGAGAATATAATTCTCAGCACTGCTCATATTTTCAAGTCACATGTCCTCAGGTTACTAAAAATTTCTAGCCTGTGAAACACAAAATGAAATGCCAGGATGCTATTTTTGATTGACAGTGAAAGCAAGGAAGCAGATTCATATCCATTGGCAAAATCCTATGCTGATAGTGAGAAATTGCTTGTGAGGAGGTATAAATGTTACCACAGCAAATGATGAAAATTCTACTTTTCCTATTGATTGAGATGAGAGTGCTTCCCTTTGGCCTTCATTTCCTAATAGTTCATAATTAAACATTAAATCTAATTGTAAACGTAATTGTATAAGTGATTCAGCAAGGGAAAATGAACTCAGGAAACACTCGCTTTTTTAACATCTTCCATTTCATCTATGTTTTTCTTCACCTGAAATTTAATTGTATTACTATAATATAATTTAAACAAACTTCCATAATGGCATGCTCAAAAAATTGATATGAATTAATTTTTCAAATAGATATTGTAAGGAGCAAAACTTAGCCCATTAACTGTAAGGATATATTTGAAATCCTCATGTATCATCTAGGAAAATAGAATGGATTACTCTAAAGGGTTCATTTAACTTTTTTATAAAAAACACATGTACTTTGGTAACAGCCAACCTCTATCACAGTAGCAGGCAGTTCAAACAAACACACTTAAAAATAAGGAAATTAGTGAATATATCAAAGTCACTGGTACATTTCCATAGCAATACAGATTTCTGTTTCTCCTCTGTTAATGAACATACATATCAGACATAAAAATAAGTATCTAAAACATATGTATCTTTAGTACCTATATTTAATATATAGCATTAATAATGTATTTTAAAATTTTAAATTAGCATTGAGACTATAATGCAACTGGAATCCATCAGTGTTCAAAATATAATTCTGTATACAGATAGATATCCTGAATTAAATATATATCATACAAGCATATTACATATTAAATTTGCATTTATCAAAAAAGTGACACATTTAATTAACTGAATGGTCATCCATTTTCACAATATATAGAAACAAATGCATCAGCTTTTTTATTTCATCTACCTTTTTGTTGTCACTCATTTTTCTGCTCCTAGAATTCAGTGGTTTTATGTTAGTTTTTCCCAAGTTGATTTTGTTTCACTCTTTAAATTCATGCCATTATTTGCTGACATAGTGAAATGTGATTTACAGCACAATAACCAGCCAACTGGAGAACATATTATCTGGAAACTGGGACTGGATGCAGTAAAGAATATGAGGATCCACTAAAAACAGAAGGTTTCATATTTTCAGTTTAGTCATCTCCGTTTGGTATAAAAATGTCTGACTTCAGCTCATTGTGAGCTGTTTTTTTAAAAAAAGCATAATGGAGGGAACAATTCGATGTGAAAGTTATTTTTAACTGTTTTTTTGTCCATCAAATTTCAGTGTACATAGTTAATAACCATTTCAAACTGCTATTCCAGCAGAAACTACTCTTACCTAATTGCCTGCCAAAGTTCATAAAGAGAATCTGTGTCATTGGCAACTCATTGATCTTTTGAGATCATAAGTCACTTTGATATTTTTTGGTTTTCATTTTTCACTCACACTGATGCTCACTTCCTTTGAGTGTTTATATCCAGTAGTTCCAAAATTAAAGGGACTATTGTGTGCCTTGGCTACACAATTTTAGTAGGTTCTCCACAAGTTCTCCTAAGTGGATATTCTTCTCTATTACACCCCTCTCTCCACACCTTTGTTTTAAATAGTTGGATATATTCTCCTCCAAGTGGAATTTTCTTATGAAACTGATACATTCCATTTTCATACTGATCTACATTGCCTTTTAAAGCTCTTTCAAAGTCTTTTGATGTGACATATTGGTGATCAAACCTCTTTATCTCAGAATGCCAGAATTTTCACAAGATCATAGCTAATGAGTTAGTTTCCAGCCTGGTGTCATGAGGTGCTCTTCCCAGAACCAAATTACATCTGTCAGTTAACGTTCACAGTTGAACACGTTTCTGTAGGTACAGAGTGTGGTGTGGTGGCCAGCACTGAGCAGTGGGAAATGGTGCATCTCAGGACAGTGCCACCATTTTCCCCTCAATGACTCTGTCCCGTGTGAAAGAAGAATGTTCACACCTGCCAACTCTGCCAGGTTTCAGATTCTAAAGCCACACACCAATTAGTTTTACATTCTCTTGAGGAAGGCAGGTGTGAAAAGCTGTCTTTTGGCAGTGAGAGGACTGCCGTCCATGACCCCAGAGGAAGGTAGCATTCATCATCACTGGCAGCATGGAGAAACATCTGAGATGTGACGACATCATTTCCATGGGGAGAAAAGTCTTTTGGCTACGTCAGTTCCTTGTTAGGTCCATGTACATGACCGTCCACCTGCAGTTAGTGAACTCCTTCTCAAAGCCACTTCAGGCTTAAATGATCCAAGCAAAGGGTGGAAATGGTCAATAAGGGCTGTAAAACCCGAGAGCGACCAGATTGAATGCCTCAAAGATATTAGTCATTTGACAGAAATTGTTATAGGCCCCAGCCCAAACGAGTGGGTTCTTTGCCCTCTAGAGAAAGTATTCACCAGAAAGCACTAGATGTGGATTGAAGTCTCATGTATGTGGAAACCAGTTCAGGAAAGGAGAGTTTAGCCTGGCTCCTCCAAGGGAATGAGGAGATATGCCCAGGCATGTGCAGGCAGGTTACATTCCAACTGCACATGCAAGCTCTTGGCCTTCTCTACAGGAAATTATGGGATAATCATTGGTCAGAATTTAACACATTTTGTCTAGCATGGGGCCTCATGGTCAGTGTGGTGGGCCAAATAATTTGGCAGGGCTCTTGAGTCCATGATTTAGCCCACCTGTCCAAACAGGACTTGGGGCAACTCACCCTACCAGTTCACAATGTCTCTTACCTTGACTGTTTCAGAATCAGCCCACTTCAGGGCCTCCCTGGTAGTGCAAGGGATTAAGTCTCAGCACTATGAAGCTATGGCAGCCACTGCAGCATGAGTTCGATCCCCAGCCAGAGAGCTGACTCACATGGCACAGCAGACCTCTCCTGCCTCGCCCACTGCTCCCCTCAGCAGTGTATTTCAGTAGATCTGCCTGTTCTGCTCCCCACTCTATCTCTGGTGAGTACTCTCACCACACCCCCACACCTCTGGCCTACACCCCAGCTCTTGTATGCATAAATAAATTAATCTTTAAAAAAAATCAGCCCACTTCAGGGACAGGAAGCCACATCAATCACAGTTTACCATTCTGCTTGGAAAATATCATTTGAATGATTTTTACAAAGTGACCAAGATATTACCCACCTATTGCACTTACCTGGCACCTGGGTGGTGGGTGTGGTATGTAATATACATTCAACGGGTGTAAACCTATACCCTTACATCATATACTGTGTAATAAACCAATGTTACCTCAATAAGATACGATTTTTAACAACTCAGAACTAAGTTAAGAAAAAATTACTACAGGGCCTCCCTGGTGATGCAATGGGTTAAGACTCACCACTGTGAAGCTATGGGCAGCCACTGCAGCTCGAGTTCAATCCCCAGCCAGAGAGTTCCCCACATGGTGCAGCAGACCTCTCCTGTCTCACCGGCTGGTCCCCTCAGCAGTGTATTTCAGTCAATCTGCCTGTTCTGCTCCCCACTCTGTCTTTGGTGACTCTCTCACCACACACACACCTCTGGCCTGCACCCCAGGTCTTGTATGCATAAATAAATAAATCTTAAAAAAAAAAAAGAAAAAATTACTACAATATTTTTAAAACTGTACAACTCACAATAACTTCCTGAATATATTACCTATGTTTACCTCACAGAGTATCTGAATGACTAAATAGTAATCAAGGAACTCTGTGCCAAATCATTTTCTTCTTCGAAGATGATCTGATCAGGCGCCTCTGGTAAGGCCAGCCAGTTCTCCCCAGGTTTTTCAGCCAGGACTGCAACATACCACATTTTCTCTAACAGGCACTTGAATTTTTAAATTTTTCTAGTTGTTGCTTTGTCAGGAGTCATATTCTTGAAAGCTCAACTAATGTTACTGCTTTCAAGTCAGCACTCAGGATTCCCATCAGTGAAGTGCTGTTATGATTTATAATGCATGTTTATTAGCTCTTCCTCTGGTTTCTGGCACCAGAGTACCTAAAACCCTGAGAATTTCCTAAAGGAATCTTTTGTTATGTTAATGAGGTGGCTTTTGAACTGAGTCTGAGGTGGGGGGCTGGTTGCCTTGGAAACCAGCCAGGTAATTATTGGGTGGGCACTTCCAGATCCACCCTTAGACCTCTATAGAAGGATAGAGGGCCTGGAGATTGAGTTGTTATTAATGGCCAACGAGTTAGTCAATCATGTCTTTGCAATGAGTTTTCAAAATAAAAGCCCAAAAGGACAGGTTCATGAAGATGAGATTTGGGGAAGGAGGACAAGCAAGCTCATTCTCCCTTCCCACATACCTGGCCTGTGCATCTGTTCCATCAGGCTGTTCCTATCTTCTGTAATAATAAGCCAGTAACCTAGTAAATGTTTCTCTGAGATATGTGAGCTGCTCTAACAAATTGACCAACTCCAAAGAGGGAGTCATGGGAACCTACAATCTATAGTTGTCAGCCAGAAGGGCAAGTGACAGTCTGACTTGTAGGTGGCACCTGAAGGGGCAGATGGAAGCTGTCTTATAGGACTGAGCCCTTAACCCAAGAAATCTGATTCTACCTCTTTGTAGGTAGTATTCGAATGGAGTAGAATTGCAGGATATCCTGCTGGTAATGGAGACTTGCTTTTGGTGATATGAAGAAAACCCACACCCCCCACACGCCATAACTCATACAGCTTTTGGATTTGGGTGCAAAATCAGAAATGTGCGTTGAGAGGAAGAGAACTTGAGACTTAAAGGTTGTGAGCTCCTCTGCCTGGGATATGAATAGCACTGGGTGAGAAGGTTGTGGGAATGTAACTGGGCTGAGTCCAAAGTCCAGTGGAGGTCATGCCCCCCGGAGGGGGTTTGCTGATGAGAATGAATAGCCCCAGGGAAAATGCAAAGTTTGCAGTTTGGGGTGGAGAGTCTGATGAGATATAAAAGGGACTGAAGGAGAAGGGGAAGAAGAATCGTCATGATGTAGGGATAGAGGAATCAGCGGTGGAGGGTGTAGCCACCAAGATTGAGAGTTTAGAAATCAGATGCCAGAAGTTTCTGAGCTGCCAGGAAATAGAGTTTCGGACTGAGCATTTTTGGAATCTTTAGTGACTTTGGGACCAGCAACTTTGGAGGCTTTGCAAGTAGCCGAGCGACGGAAACTGCTCCCAGTTTTGTCTTTACTGCAGCCGAAGGAAGAAGGCAGAGGCCCGAAGCGGGCGCCTTCCAAAATGCGTGAGTGCAGTCTGTTGGGCCGGCTGGCCGCTGTAGTTGCTGTTTGCAGTGTTGTTGGCTTGGTGCAGCGCTGGGGCACCATGGCAGTTCTGGGAGCATCTCCAGTTGTGTTCTGTGTTTTCCTCATGAGTTGGAGCCTGGCCTACTCTCTGGCTGTTGCACATCTGCAGAAGGAAGACGCCATTTTGGAAATGTGGCCTGTTGTTTGGAAGAGGAGCTCCACCTCAGCAGTGCGGGAAGACGCCACATTTGTTGCTTTTCTGGGACTTAAAGAACTGGACATTGCTTTAAGTAAGGTAAACGGCCATATGTTGACTTCAGTAACTCTTTGCTTTTTCCCTTGTTTGTTAAATAAATCCCAGTGTTATAGTTTCCTAAATCTGAGTAGTTTTACAAATATGCGCGTGGGTGCAAAACCAATATAGTAACCGGTAAGCAATTGGGGCACTGCCTTTGCCTAAATTTAAAAGGCCCCTTTTGTCCGGTATCAGGAAGACATGGTGGGAAAGAAAACATGGGTGGGCAAATGGTAATCTACCAGGATGGACAATCTTTCTTCCAATATGTACTTTAAAAAGTCCAAGCCCACTGATTCCAAACTTGGCCTTCATAGCTATGGCGATCCAGTTCTCTGTTTACTCTGGATTATTTGCCTAGAACCTAAGAAGAAATTCCCAGGCAGGCTGTCACCTTGTCAATGAAATCTGGAACTGTTGCACATTGGCCTGCTGTTATAATATGTCTGGCAGAATTTAGGACCTGAGTTTTCAGTCTTTTCCTGGCTACAGGCCCTGGAAAGTACCCATTTTGCTCTTTTTGCTGTGTTTCTGCTCTGCACTTGCTCCGGCCCTCTGGAACATGGTGGGATGTTGATTCTCGAAGGAGCAAAGCTTTTCCAACTTGTGCCAACCTCGCTTTCATTCAGCCATAGATCTCTGCAGTCCTGGGGCTTAGGGTTGTGTTCCCACCTTCTGGTTGGTACAACTTCCTAAGATTTGTGTTTTCTCTAATTGAGAACAGCTGGTTTCACTGCTTGGGGACGCTCAACTTCTCCATGCTTTTTGACATACTGAAATGCCCATTTCGTGTGGAATAAGATGATGGACTCCACCATCCCAAGTCCTTCCTCTCTCTCTCTCTTTTTTAAAGGTTTATTTATTTATGAATACAAGCTGGGGTACAGGTCAGAGGGTTCACCAGAGACAGAGTGGGAGGCAGGAGAGGTCTGCAGTGCCATGTGGGAATCTCCCCTGCCGGGCTTCAAACTCACGTCGCTGCTGTTGACAGCTCCACAGTGAAGCCCGCTGCACCACCAGGGAGGCCCCTCCCTCTCTCTTTATCCTTTGAATGTATTCCAAGGTGTGCTCCTGGGCTCACTTTGACCCTCCTGCTCGCTGTAGGTTTCCAATTTGAGAAATGCCTCCTATCCACAGCTCATTTGCAGAGTGTAGGTGATTTACACACCCCAGACACATTAATACTGTCCTGTAGCAGTCCCTGTCTCTCCCTCCCTCCCCTCCAAACTGCAGGATGCTAACTCTCACCACCCACGACTTTGGCACAAAAAACAGACATCAAACACCTTCCCCAAGCATTCAGGAATGCTCTCATATCTAAAGACAGGAGAGTTGCTTTCTCACATCCCTTTGGGAAGGAAGACAGAAGATTTATGGACTACTGGAGGAATTCTTCCTGACTCTTAGTGACTGGCTAGATAGAAGCAGGGAAGATTTATTTTCTCACTGGCCCTCATATGTGCAAGCTCAGTCATCTGCAACCCAGCTAATTAAAAAGGTCAGTGCAAGCTTTTGAGCAAAGCAGAGAAAGAGACCTGAACCAAGCTGCAAATGTACATATTACTGATGACTCCACTGCCCTGAAGCAGTGGGAGGACTAAGAATAATGCTCATGCCTAGTGGAGAACTTTAGTGAGGAATTTTTTAAGGCAAAGGAGTAGACGCTATTGCTGGAGAGGTCACGGTCAGCAGGCTCCAGGCAAAATTAATAAGTGTAGTTGGTACCATGTTTCATTGTTCCCGTAGAAGGGGATGGCCGCATTATGAATAAAGGAAAATTATAAGAAGGAAGAAACTGAAGTATGAAATATTCCCAGCTCAATCATAAACCACAATTGAGCTACATACAGAACCTATGGAAATCACCCTCACTTCTTCCTGTAGTCCAGTGCAGGGCACATGAACATTGGTATGTTCCAGACTCTGTATTAAAGTAGTTTTCTATATTATAGAAGTAATACATTATTGTTCTCTTTCTATAGCTAAGAAAGCAGAGACTTGGTGAAGTTAAATAATATGTCCAAGTTTATGCAGCCAGCAGGTGGAAAAGCTAAAACCATTGACTATCTGAATCCTAAACTTATCCTCCATTTGCCAACTGCAATGGGTAAAGAGTCTTCAATATAGAATCAGTTATTAGATATACCACTGTTGCTTCAATTCTATTCCTTATCAACATTAAATATTATGAATTAATATACATTTGATTATAATAAAGCACTAGCACAGTGCCTAGCCATGTTTGTTAAATAATACAATATAAATAATTTGAACTTAGAATAGAGAACTACAGACACAAATCCATTTGTCCTACTATGTATGTCCATATGTCCTACTATGTACAGCTCTCTAAAATTTTATTCTGTTAGATTCTATTCCAATGCAACAACTACAGCTACACTCAGCTCATTTATTTATCTGAGACAATTTGATAAAAACATGAAATTTCTCTAGAACACATCGGAATTATGAACAACAGGAAATTATTCCCCCCGTGGAGTTTGGAATATTTTATGAAGCCTTTTGTCACTGATGTGACTATTGTTTTATCTGTAATAGGAAGCCCTGCCAAAAATAGCCCAGTCCATTTGAGCAACAGGCTCAAAGCTTTATCTTCTTTCCTAAGTGGTGGGCTTAACATATTCCCAGGGGTAAGAGTCTATCCTAGGTATGAATAAGAACCTTCTAGTATTTTGTGAAATGCAGGTTCTTCAACCTCATCTCATAGAATTTTACTCTAGTTACCTTGGGATAAAGTCCAGAGATCCACATGTTAACATGAACCAATTTCTGAGACAGGTGATCAAATGACTATTTGGTTTAGAATCACTAGACTAGAAGATTCTTCACTCTAGTTTAGAATGAGTCCTTCAGGTTCATGCTCATAGTTATAGTAAAGCTGTCACAAGACTTTCCTGAAGGGTCTAAATTGTTTGAGGGATTCCCGGATTCTCAAATTACTGAAGCATTCCTTAAAATGCATCAACTCTCTGTATGAAAATACCAAGAGCATAGAGTCTAAGACTGGCCTTTATAAGCAGGATTGTTGAAGTTCCACTCAGATAAGATTTGCTTCCTTTTATCTGCTCTATTTTGTTCTCAAAGTAAAGCTGTAAACTAGAAAAACTGTCTATATCTTACTTCCCATGCCTTCAAAACCTCTACTTTCAATATTTAAATCTCCTTACCTACTCAGGATCACCAGCTGGGTATGTGACAACACAGTCTGGCCCTCCTTCCCCTGCTCTGGAGTTCATTTCCTGCATTAAAATGTACTTCATCCATTTCCCATTTGGTTGGTATTTAAGCATCAACACGTGATAAAACTTCAGTATGATTCATAAAAATGAACTAAGAGATGAATATTTTATTTGGGAGTCAACTAAATTCCAGAAAGACAGATTTGTGTTTTGGGTCTTACACTGTGCAAATAAAGTTAATGAATAAAGGTAGAGTGATGGGGTCAGGTAGATGGAAAAGCAAAAATATCCCTCTACTTTTTGTTACAATAAATGAATACTTAATTCATCAATAACCCATGACTTTATGGACAAGTCAACAAAATCATAGAAAGACTCCACCAAGTAGTAGGAACTGGAATTCAACATGACAAGACTAGTATTCTTTTTATTTATTTATTTTTTTTTTTTTTAAGATTTATTTTATTTATACATACAAGCTGGGGTACAGGCCAGAGGTGTGGGGCGGCGAGAGGGCTCACCAGAGACAGAGTGGGGAGCAGAACAGGCAGATCAGAACTACACTGCTGAGGGGAGCAGCGGGCGAGGCAGGAGAGGTCTGCCGCGCCATGTGGGATTCTCCCCGGCCGGGCGTCGAACTCGCGTCGCTGCTGCCAACAGCACCGCAGCGCAGCGCTTAACCGCTGCGCCACCGGGGAGGCCCTCTTTTTATTTTTTTAAAGATTTATCTATTTATGCATACAAGTTGGGGTGTAGGCCAGAGGTGTGGGGAGGTGAAAGGATTCACCAGAGTGGGGAGCAGAAAAGACAGATTGACTGAAAATAAGACTGCTGAGGAGAGCAGCAGGTGTGACAGGTATCTACAGCAGTAGACAGGAGATGTCTACTGAGCCATGTGGGAAGCTCCCTGGCCAGGGATAAAACTCTTGCTGCAGTGGCTGTGGATAGCTTCATAGTGCTGTGACTTAACCTGTTACACTACCAGGGAGGCCCTAGGACTCTTACTTTTTAAAGGAAAATTTTTAAGATTTACCAACAACTGTCATATCGATACAAACACAACAGCCAAATAAACTTCTCAGGGAAAAGCAGAGAAGAAAACCAATTCTCCCACAAAGCTCTAAGAAGGAAGTAGCACCTTATGTTTGAGAACATCTTTGATGATCTCACAGTATCTGCCATGATTAACACTTAAATACATCGTGAAATCATACCAATTTCGAATAGCATGAAAGATTGGAAGGGAAGATCCCATAATTTACTGATATTTTTGAATCATTAGAATTATTCAAACTTTGGCTCTGTCCTTGAATTCAGACATATCTAGAAGTCTTTGGCTTCTGAGTAATAAACCACTTAGCCACAGCGTTCAAATTTCATGGTTATAATTAACACCTAAGCCTTGGTGGATGCTAATTGGTTTCATTTTTTAGGGCATGTTGTTTTAACAGTTTTGGTTTTTTTTAATATGTATACAGGTCTTACAAATTCCAAGGATGACTCTAATGGCAGGAATTGCAGACTCTGTAATGAGATAGGAGGAAAGGTAAGAGGGAGCGAGATAAGTGGTTTTGTAATCTCTAAAATAAATAATTCTATGTTGTAATCTACTGCCCCAATGTATGAAATAAATCCATATTAATACAGAGCTTACCACATGGTTCAATTTCAGCAGCAATTACCTTAATCATCTCCAAGGTAAAGAGCAGAATCATGGTTGATATTGAAAAAGAGATACATCAGAAGATAAAGTATAATTTCACCTCAAATGGGCAGAATTTTTAATATCATCAATAATTTTATGACAATTCATCTTCTGTCACTTTGGACATCTCTGTTGGGCTGAGATGCAGATTTCTGCAGACATTTTAGTTGGCTCTCAAGGAAAGGGAAAGAAACACAGGAAATTGTCTGTTGGACCTCAATTTCAACATGAGACGTTGTCTTGATTGTCTGCAGATATCCCTCTTTTCAAAATTTCTAGTTCTGCCACATCACTTTTAAGAAAAACCTACATTTGGGCCTCCCTAGTGTCCCAGGGGTTAAGTCTCACACCATCACCAATACAAAGGAGTTCGACTCCCGGCCAGGGAGCTGACCCACATGGCGCAGCAGACCTCTCCTGTCTCACTCACTGCTCCCCTCAGCAGTATTTCAGTAAATCCATCTATTTTGCTCCCCATTCTGTCTCTAGTGAACCTTCTTAACCCCCACACTTCTGGCCTACACCCCAGTTCTTCTACACACACGCACACGCACACGCACACACACACACACACTAAAAATCTGTAGAGAAGGGCCTCCCTGGTGGAGCAGCGGTTAAGCGCTGCGCCTTGGAGCTGTCAGCAGCAGCGATGCGAGTTCGACGCCTGGCCAGGGAGAATCCCACATGGCGCGGCAGACCTCTCCTGCCTTGCCCGCTGCTCCCCTCAGAAGTGTATTTCTGATCTGCCTGTTCTGCTCCCCACTCTGTCTCTGGTGAAGCCTCTTACCACTCCACACCTCTGGCTTGTACCCCAGCTGTATGTATAAATAAATAAATCTTAAAAAAAAAATCTATAGAGAAAATGAAATGAGATGAGCAAAAACACTTGATAAATTCTCAAGCACTACACAATTCTTAAGTATTGTGGCACAAAATCAGATGCTTTTCTCATTCAGTAAGTAACCCTATCCAAATACAGAGAAATGTTAAAATCACTAACAACTAAAACTCTAACACTCTTTGAGATCTATTACAGCTTGATTGTTTGAGCTTACGATAAATATAATCAGCAGAATTATAAAACATGTTTTAGAGACTTGTGAGAAATTCCAGTGCAACTGTGGAGGCACCCAGTGGAGAGACAAGGCTCCCGATGCTTCTCAGCTGGCAGAGACATAAATGGCTGCTCCCCAGCCTCACCCCACCCTCCTGATGTGACAAGCCACACTGACCTTAGCTGCCCCAATGCAGGTATCCTGTCCTTAGTACACAGGTAACATCTCAGTTCAAGGTCATTTTCATGGGGGATAGCAAATGGTTGACCCCTTTCCTGGTGATGTAGCCCCTCCTGTTGCATTCGCATAGCTTTACATGTTTCCTTTCTTAGCACTTTGCATAGTTGATGACAACATTAATATGTGCGATTCATTCATGTCTGCCTCTTCTGTAACTCTAGGTTTTTGATCATCATGATTGATGATCAAAAAAACAAGAAAAATCTAAAATAAACAATCTAACCTGAAAGGAACTAAAAAAAAAAGAAGAAATGAAACCAAAACTCAGAAAAATGAAGGAAATGATAAAAATTAGAATGGAAATATGGGCCTCCCTTGTGGCATCGGGGGTTAAGTCTTAGCACTATGAAGCTATCCGTAGCCATTGCAGCAAGAGTTCAATCCCCAGTCAGGGAGATTCCCACATGGCACAGCAGACCTCTCCTCTCTCACCTGCTGTGCCCCTCAGCAGTGTATTTTTCTCAATCCACCTGATCTGCTCCCCACTCTGACTCTGGTGAATCCTCTGACACACACCCCCCAACCTCTGACCTACACCCCAGTTCTTGTATGCATAAATCAATCTTTAAAAACAATTAGAATGGAAATAAATGAAATAGAAATCAAAAATAGAATATAGAAGATCAATGAAACCAAGAGCTGGTTCTTTGAAGAGATAAACAAAATTAACAAATATTTAGCTAGACTCACTAAGACAAAAAAAGGGAGAAAATTCTAAGAAAATCATAAATGAAAGAGGATGTTACATCAACCCAGGAACTACATAATATTCGGTGCTTTAAGGAAGAATAAGGACTTTAACTCAAATTCTCTGACACCATAACCAATGTTCTTTTTTTTTTTTTAACTAAAGAAATTGTTCTATTCCTTCCCTGTGGATCCTAGTAGAAAACAGTTTCCCAGACCTTGTTCCAACCCTATGAAATCAAAAATCTCAGGGCCAAAGGAGTCTGTATCTCCAGGTTGCATCGAGCTTGTGGCCCAGGTGTAGCAGCCACTGCATTATACCCCCAGATGCATCAACAACAACCCCAAATAATGCGCTTGCAAGTCAAGGCGCCAGAATCCTGGTATTCTCAACTCAATATGGGAAGTGAAATTCCTCCAATTTTCCACATACTGTGTCAAGGAAATAGGTAAATATCAAAAGCAGCTCCCTGTCTTGTACTGTATAATCTTAACCATTAATTATAAATCACATGCATTTAGAAAAACGAAACTTTAAAGCATATTGCTAAGTGAAAAAGGCCAATCTGCAAAGGTTACATATTACATGGTTTCAACTAAATGACATTTTGGAAAAGGCAAACTATGGAGACAGCACAATGACCCGAGGCTGCCAGGGGGTGGGGTTGGGAGAAGGAGTGAAGACCAGTGGTGCATGGGATTTTTAGAGTAGCAAAATCATTTTCTTTGAAACTGTGTAATGGTGGATTCATGAATTTGTCAAAACCCAGAGAACTACGCAACACAAAGCGAGAACTCTAATGCAAACTATGGACTATGGTTAATTATAACCTATCGATATGGGTTCTTTCATTGTAACAAAGGAACCACATTAATGCAAGGGATTAATAATAGGGGAACAGGGAGGGTTGGGGTGGGTGCATGGAACTCTGTGTGCTATCTGCTCAGTTACCCCTTAGGCTAAAACTCTATTCTTTAAAAGTCTAAAAAAATTAAAACATACCAAACTCTGGCTGTGGGAGTGAGCACAATAGCAATGTTTACAATCACATCTACTGAGGTGCTCTATGTGGGGAGCACCATGCAGTGAATTTTCAAACAACACCGACTTAATCCCATCAATAGGGCTTGAAGATTAAAGGAACTGAGAGCAAGTGCAGTTAAACCTTCATCCAAAGGGACACAGTGAACCAATGTCACCAGGTGCTAAACTCAGGTCCAAGCTGCCCCAATGCCCACAGGTTTGCCCACCATGGCCACTGCTTCAATTTACTTACTTGGAGTTGCTTTTGCCCACACGTGAAACAAATAGGTTGCTATAATGTTTAATCAATAACTCTAAGCCAAAATGATTGGACTATTTTAATGCAGGATCAGAAGAAAATACTGTCAAAATCCATTCCTACTGGTAAGCCACAGACACACAGAGAGAGAGAGAGAGAAGTAAAACAAAGACTTCCCCTAGGATCACTGCATGATAGAAAAGTTAAGTCTAATGAGCATGATGCTCTAGAAATATCCCCACACACACCCCTCTGGGTTCTTCTCAGTCAGGAGAAAAATAATTTAATCACATCCATGTAGAGTGTCTACATGGATGTGTATTCTATGGCCAATGGGTCAAAAGGAGGGTATATATCTTGGGCTAAGGAATGCAGTGGTGGTCCAGGGCTTTGGGGAGAGAGGAGGGGCACTCACATGAAGATAAGGGGACTCATATGACAAAGACCAGATGCTGTGTAATCAGATGTTTGCTCTGCCTTATAGATAGGTTTCTCTGATAGAAAGTTTGCTCCTGGTAAAAATCCTAATTCCGATTTATAACCCCAACCTTCCTTCTTCTAGGTATTTAAGGGGGTGGTAAAAGTTTCTCCTGAGCTAGCAAGGCCTCTGCTGACCTCAACTGGAAACAATTCACAAGCCAAAGTGACACAACTTGGGGAGGCCTGTTCTGAACATCTTGGGGAGTCCTTTTAGTGGCTTCAATACAATTTCATTTTTCAAATAAACCAGTCATATTTCACTGAAATATAAACTTAAAGGATAATGTTTTTTGCTTTAAAATCAAACTAATTTTTAACCAAAACAAGAAAAAGGCAACAAAAGAGACCAGTAATCATCACAGATTAAAAGATAAAGTGCCATATAGTTTGAGTTTCTAAAGGGTCTTTACTCAAACAAACCAACTCTAGAAAAATTAGTAAATTTTGAACACAGATCTTATATGATGGTAACAAATGATTAAGTTTTAGATATAACACTTTTATTAAAATTGATGTTTTTAAAAAAACAGTGATTTTTTAAAAAAATCCAAACTATTAAAAATAAACCTAATAGACATGAAGTATTATATGTGGGATTTACTTCAACACAATTTGAGGAGGTGTTTTGCAACCATCCCAGGTTCACCATCAGTTCTAGCAATTTCAAAGAGAATTTTGAAGCCCTTAGCACCATTTTCACAGGCTTTAATGCTAACAGGGGAAACAAGCCAGCAGGGAGACAGCAACTTGAGCCCCTTTCCCAGGGTGCCACATCCTTTTAGCCCCTCCCTCCTAGGCACAGGTGTGCACACTTGCACATGCGCACACACCCATGCCCGTGTGTCAGGCATGGGTGCCCCACACCCACGCACCGTCTATTAACATGGAGGTGATAGCCACCGAGGACAATGGTGTAAAAGCCTGATCATCTTCATTTACCCCACAGGAGGGGCAGAGAGCAGGCGTGGGTCAAACAAAACCGAGTATGAACAGGTGACTGTAATCACTGGGGTAGAGCAATGGCTTCATGGGGTTCATTCTCTGTTCCAGGGCAACCCCAATGTGAAGTGGTTTGGCCTGACTGTGGGTCCTTATCCGCACACTTTAAAGGGATTAATAATGAGACGCAACTGCAGGCGCACACAAAAAAGGATAATAAAGGGCTTATTTATGTTAAAAAAGGAAATGAAGAAATGAATAATTCAGGGAGAAAGAGAGAGAGAGATAAATTGGTGAATGCCTCCTACCGGTTCCGCTGAGCTGGAACCCCAATAGCACGCTGAAAGCCGGCGGAAAAACCAAAGACCCCTCTCCCCCAACTTATATACCAACCCTAGCAGCTTAACTCCACCCTCCGTTCCCAGCAATCCTCCCTTTGGCCGTGATAATATTATGGGATTTGTAGTCCTTTGTGTCTTGAATCTCTTTGGTCTGGGGTGGGGGTGGGGCCCATAAAACCTGTTTGTGGAGTTTGTTCAGGACCCCCTCTCCTCCCAACATCTCTTCCCTTAAATGCATTTGAAATGTTCCTTTATGGAAGGTTTTTTGTTTTAAGTTTCTTATTTAGCATTACTTCTAGCACTTATTGAACCCTGTGCCTTAATTTTATTCCATCAATATGGATATGAATGTTAAGTTAAAAAGGAACAATAATTGAAATTAAAACACGAGTATCATTTACAAACATTTTCATTCTAATTGTTTTAGTAAAACAGGCCCTGTAGTTTCTGTTAACCTTTCCAAGAAATAGCCCCGTCAACCTTTATTGCTTTATCGTCCCACTGTCCTCCGTTACTCATTTCCCTCTGGGACCTGTAGCCAGAAAAGGGCATCTGGGTAGAAGCTAGGAATCCAGGGGGTCACATTACCTATTGATATTTTCCCCTCAAGTGGAGGCTGGAATGAACACTCAGAGCTGCCAGTGGCTGCTATGAATGCAGTGAGAGAAGTCCTTCCCATCGAGTTCTCACCCCACGGATGCCTGCTAACCTAAAAATTCAGAGGAGATGAAAAAGCAAAGTGCATTAATCTGCATCAAAGAAATGCAGGGTTCACAGATTCAGGTAGAAAACCTAAAACATTCCCCCCAGGAAGGACACAGTCAGGGGGTTTTATAGGAAGAAAAAGGAAGGTGGGGTGAGTGGTTAAAGAAAAGAGTTGATTAGTGTTACCAGGCTGCTACAATTCTGGGCTTTGCATAATTGGTTACTGATGCTCTAGATAGGGTGGAAAGGGAACTGATTCTGTCCTCTAGCTAAAAGTTCTTAATCATCTATTCTCAAACAACTGTTTGCTTGATGGTTTCTTAAACAATTGCTTTTGCTTCAACCCAGAGGCTTTGGGCTAAGTTCAAAGATCTTTGGCCCAGTTTAAAAGAAATAGGTAATACAATTCCTCCTTAATGGCTCCTGAACTCCATTTTAAAATGGCTTCACAGCTGTCAACTTTTCAAATACACATCCTTGGACATAGGTGATCCAGAGCCTCTGAGGAGAGTCTGTATCACCCCTATCCCACTCCAAGTTTGGATTTGGTCTTCATCTTCGATATCCAAGAAGGACAAATCCAAGGACCCTGAGTGATTAATAGATGTGTCAGAGAAAATGTTGGTCTACCTCCTACTAAAACAGGAGGAAAAGTTCTCGACCAGCCATAGGAAACCACTGACCTGAGGCTGATGCCAAACAAGAGGAAGAATGTAAATTCCATTCTGTCCTCCGCCCACCCCAACAAAATTATAAGTCAACGTCACAAAGCACCTCATGAAACCCAGCTTTTGAAACAGGTACATCATGCTGGCTCAGAAATTTCTTGGGACAGGAATTCCCCAGGCCTGCCCAGACATGGGGAGATACCAGCAACTCAGACCCACACGATGGGGCCTCCTTGGATAAAAATGTTCAGTTTTGTGTTACAGGTAGCACTAGGAATAACAACACGTTCTGTTTCCAGAGGTTCTAGAGGTGAATATGCTTACCTGTTATCCTTTGTCCCCCAAGGAATCTCTTACTGGGAGGCAGAAAAATTCAACAGACAACTTAAATGAATGTTTTAACTTTGGTTGATTTATTCAGCCAGCTGTTAAGGCATCCTTTTTAAACTCTTGTCATTTACTTGTGCAGTTTTGGCTTTTGGTATTCAAAACATTCCAAATGCCCACATTCATATGCCTTTCCACAAGTTTTTAAAGGTGTCTGGGGAATTTCACTAAGCCCAGTGATTTAAAACTCTAAAGGTCAAGAAGTGCATCACTTAAACAATGACCCTGCATGGCAGGAAAGTGAAATATTGATTATGCAAATTGACCAGTGCATATCTTATAGGATGCTGTTGCTGAATATTAAACTGAATTCCAGGAGACGCACGTTCTAGTCTCAGCCTGTCCACTCATAAAATTTAACGTTAGGTAAATTATTGAATTCCTATTAGCCTCTGCATAATAAGGTATTCTGTTAGATGAGAGATGATGATTATGCACAATCTCAGCTTCAGTGAAATGCTTATAACAGATTGTGGTGCCAGCAAGGCACAGGGCAGGCCTATGATCTGGGCAGACAGGTAAAGGAGAGTCCTGGAGCCCTTAGTGGATTTTTCAGGCTTTAATGATCTTGCTACTTGTGAGGCAACCGGGCGCAGGGCAGGCAGGCGGGCCAGGAGGCCAAGATGCTGGCAGGCCTCCCAGCCCCCAGCGAATCTTCACTCTCTGGGATCTCTTTGATGTTCTCTCGTGGTCTCTCCATTGCTCACTGCCACACCGTCCTCTGTGACACTGCCCTTACATGCTCAGCCTCCAGACTCAGGCATGCCCACCTACGCATGCCCACATCACACTCCAGGTGTACACCATCAGGCGTGCGTACCCCAAGGCCACGCTCCCAAGCGCCTTCGCATTCAAGGTCGCAGGTGATGGCCACAGAGGCCAACAGTGCAAAAGCCTTAGCAATCTTCACTTCCCAACACTACTGTTAAAAAACAGTATTCACCCAAATAAATGCAGATTTAATTTTTATTAAATGGAATGTGAATCAGGCCACATCCCATCTAGCCAGTAGTAAGGTACTGCAAGTATTTGTTCAAAATGGAAGGTTTTTCTAGTCAGAGAGAGGCTGAAACAGGTTATTGGCAAAAGAAAACAGATTCCAGGGAAACCTAACTTTGTTTTGTGGAAGGCAGCGGTTTTCTAATCAAGATTACTTCACCAGCTCTGACCAGGAATTTCATGTGACTTGGCTTAAAATTCCACTTTGGAAAAGCTTGAAACTGTAATTAGGTTATCTATTTGAGTTGGAACTTGTCACAAATGATTCCATTTTGGGTCTGTTATTTCTTTTTTTACCACCCTAATAACCCTTCAATTTATACCTATTTTATTGTCTCTGGGATCTAAGAATTTGAAATATGATAATAATTCTCCAAAAGGCTGCTTCAAACCAAAACTACAACATACTATTTCGTGAGCTGAGGCTTTAGTCTAAAAAATGACCTTTCCCACAGGACACCACCTTTCAAATGGGTGGTCCATCTGGGACATTAAATGACAGATGTAGGGCCTCCCTGGTGGCGCAGCAGTTAAGCGCTGCGCTGTGGGGCTGTCGGCAGCAGCGATGGGAGTTCGAAGCCCGGCCGGGGAGATCCCCAGACGGTGCAGCAGACCTCTCCTGCCTCACCCACTGCTCCCCTCAGCAGTGTATTTCTGATCTGCCTGTTCTGCTCCCCACTCTGTCTCTGGTGAAGAATCTTGCCACCCCACACCTCTGGCCTGTACCCCAGCTTGTATGCATAAATAAATAAATCTTTCTTAAAAAATTACAGATGGAATGTTGCTTAATGAACTTAACACTTCTTGTGCCGGCCATTTTCTGTGCCACCGCATGAATGGTATAAGCATTCAATAAAACACACACAGCTCCTGAACTACTGGATATATTTTAATGAAATTCTAAATGCATAGAGATTAAAGCTTCTAGACTGAGTACGATCAAAGAAATAGCTCCTAATAGTTCCAAATAAATCCACCGTGGCGTGAAAAACCAGAGACTAGATGAACACGTGAATGCGTGAGCGGAGCAAAAAGTGTTAAGATTAGAATATGACACAGTGTTTCTGAAAACCTGCTTTCTTCAAACTAAAAGCTTATTAGACATCAGTCATAACAGAAATACATCAATATGTAAGAGGGTGACCCCCAGGAAAAGGGGAAGTTCCAGGTTCCTTGCTTCACCCCAGGGAGGGTATAGCTGAGGAGAGAAAGGAAACTCTAGAGGAGCCTGAGGAAAGAAGGAAGCAGGACAGAGAGACAGAAGGAGGCCTGGAGTTGGCACGTGGAGCAGTGAGACATGTGAAGAAGCTACACTGGCTTCTTGGCCTTGGCCTGGTTGAAACAGATGTGGGTGAGAGACCCGCGGGGAGGTGACAATGGCAGTGTTCATCTTAATTTTGATTTTGCGCTTTTCCTCCCATACTTATCTGGCTGTTTCTGGCCCTTTTCTATGGGTCCCCACTAGAACATGCAGCAGGCTTTCAGGCCTCAGTGGCGCTGCTTTGCGCCAACCCCATCTAGGTGGACATTTACCCACGAGGGGATGGGCAACTTTGAGTGCTAGATTTGGAAACTATATTCTTTGTCTTTTCTGTATTGTACACTAATTGTATTAAAGTTCCTTCCCATTAAATTCTTATGCACTAGTGTATATTTTGTCTTGATAGCAGCAGATGGCAGAACCTATTTAGAATAGGCAGGTTTGGGGGTTCAGGGGTGCCCTCTCCCTACTGTGCAACAAATAGGCCTCACATCTCCTATGGGAACTGATGTTGCTTCCCATCATGCAGCAGAGGAAAGGAAAGCCTCCTCCCCAGGGGCAGCTCCTCCGGGGATTTATAAGGGGTTGCAGGCCTTTGATCCTGCAGAATGTAACTTGTCACAAGCCGCCTGTCCTTTGTAAATTGCCTTTTTGTCATTGTTTTTGAGTAACCTCAGTTTGTTAGTGAATTAACAGATATCTCTTAGTTTGAGATAAATAAGTTGTATTCTATTGTTGTATTCTATTTTAATATGAAAATCATTATTTAAAAAATATCTGTGTAGTTATTTTGATTATTTAGGACAGTGACCATTAAAATGCTTTTTCCCTTTGTCTAATACACCATATTTTTTTATGGGTGAAAAATGCCTTCCCGTTTGCTGAGGACAACACAACTCTCCCCAAATGGAGAATTTTAATACATCTTTAAGTTAATATTGGCTGTGAGTGTTATACTAATTGGACGATTTTATGTTAATATCTGAGTGAATCTTTTGGAGGGTAAATCACTTATCCTTATTTTCATTGTCTCAGAATATAGGCTTGCTGACTTGGAATCAGCTGTTCCATTCATTTTGAATAAAACTTAAAATCTCCATTTATATTAATAAGCCCTTAAGACTTATTGCTTAGGGCTGATATGTGTAATGAATAGGCATATTGTCCTGGAAATTAAACTTGCTTTCAAAGCAAGGCAGACATTTTGGAATTAACATTTTGAAATTTATTTGAACTGACAACAACTACTTAAACGTTGAAAGAATAAATATTTTTTATTTATTAAATATGAAAAGCAAATTTACTTTTGCAAACCCCAAATTTTCTCAACTCTTCTTCATGTAATTTTATTAGTTCTAGTTCATTTTGGATTTTTTCTTTTATTATTACATTTTTAATTAATTTATTTATTTTTAATTGAGGTAATATCTGGATACCTCCATCATGTATCACCTCCATAGTGCACCCATCACCAAATCACCCATATTCCACCCATAGTCTATTGTGCTTCCTTCCCTCTTTGTTCTTACCTCTCCCCCAGCCCTCCCAGCCCTTGGTACTTCAGTTCTGCAGTCAGCTGTCAAAGGTTAGTTTTTAAGCTGGTCTTTTTCTGACTCTTAGTTTAGTTACTTTATATTCCCACGTTAACAACACCATTTATCTTTCTCCTTCTGACTTATTTCACTTAACATTATCCCTTCCAGCACCATCCATGTTGCCACAAATAGCATGAATTTATCTTTTCTGATCATTGAGTAATATTCCATTGTATATATAGACCACATCTTCTTGATCCACTCATCCGTTGTGGGAAATTCAGGTTGTTTCCATAATTTAGCTATAATAGAATAATGCTGCAATGATCATGGAAGTGCCAGTTTCCTTTCAAATTAGTGTTTATGAAATTTTTTGGTAGATGCCCAGGAGTGGATTACTAGCTTAAATTGCAATCAATATTTAATGTCTTGAGATACCTCCATACAACTTTCCATCAGGGTTGGACCAGTTTACATTCCCACCAGCAGTGTAGGAATGTTCCCTTTTCTCTACATTTTGGATATTTAATTAATGCATTATTTTACTGGCAAAGAAATGACTTTATAAAATACTAGTAGTTCCTTACATTTGCATGGATCATTCAATTATTGTAATGACTTTAACTTGAAATGTATTAAACTGCAGCTTAGAGAAAAATGTTGTCAGGTAATAATACTCATCTTACAAATGAGGAAACTGAGGCTACACTGCTAGAAAATAGCAGTGCCAGCTTTCAAATCTAGGTCTTCCAGCTCCAAGTTCAATCCCAGTTATGTGGATTCCAGGAAACATGGCTTCTCTAAGAGAGCAAGGCAACTGCAGTAACCCGATAAAACATGAGAGCTTGCAAGGACTCATTTTGATTTATCAAACCAATGATCCATGAAGTAAAAAATCTCTCTGAAGCAGAGCTTGCCACGACAGACTGACAATTCTGAGGGAGCAATTAGGACTTGTCACCTTAGCAGCACTCTGCAATTGCCCGACAGACTAGAGCAAGTCTTAGACACAGGCTAACCCTCCAGGAGCAGCAGCCCTTGATGGCAGACCTGAGGCAGAAGGGTGTGAAACCTGGAACTTTAGACAAGAGCCCCCTATGGGTCCACCTGGGACCCCTATAACCTGCTTCTGTGAGATGGTGTAAACTGTTCTGCACCTGTCCTTCTCAGGAAGGAGAGCAATCTCATGCCATCCAAAAGATGTCTTCAGCAACAAGTTGATTTTATGGGAGGGACTGAAGGCTAGGTAGAGGTTGTCCTTGAAAAGACAAAACTTGCAAGCTGACCGTAGATCTGAGGCATACAGCAGGGGAGGGGGAAGGGTCAAGACAGGGGAGGGAAGAGCACAAGGAACTGTGGTGATAGATCACAGGTCTGTGGTTGCTGGAGAGCCAAGGGGACTACACCTGAGGGGAGAAACCAAATACTGTCTGAAGAAATGAACGATGTAAGAAAATTGATGAATTAACAAAATTTTAAAAAGAAAGAAAAGATATTTACAAGTAAACTTCTAGAAGGGTATAATCTATTTATCCCTTTTCAGTGGAGAAGGCA
Organism: Scalopus aquaticus; assembly: GCA_004024925.1. NCBI lineage: Eukaryota > Metazoa > Chordata > Mammalia > Eulipotyphla > Talpidae > Scalopus > Scalopus aquaticus. Next base: position 5,785 of record PVIJ01005918.1, on the reverse strand, counting down.
GAATATAAATATAAATTTTTTGAAGGTAAATCAGAAATGAATAATATATTCATCAAAACCTTAAACGTTCTTGGTTAGTTCAGTTTTCATAGATATTAATCCGAGTCCCCAAAATCACACTTCAGAGAGGTTTTTTTTGTTTGTTTGTTTTTTGTTTGTTTTTTTTAAAGATTTATTTATTTATGCATACAAGCTGGGAAACAAGCCAGAGGAGTGGGCAAAAGGGTTCACTAGAGACAGTGGGGAGCAGAACAGGCAGGTAGATGGAAATACACTGCTGAGGGGAGCAGTGGGCGAGGCAGGAGAGGTCTGCTGCGCCATGTGAGAATCTCCCAGGCTGGGTGTTGAACTCACCGCTGCCAACAGCTCCACAGCGCAGCGCCTAACCGCTGCGCCACCAGGGAGGCCCTTCAGACAGTTTTGAGCACAAAGGTTTTCTCTTCCAAGAGGAGAATGTTAAAAGCCCGAAGTGATATATAGGTATACATTACTTAGTTCTTGGTGGTCAACCAGATGTAAGTACTATATTTATCTAAACATTGAAATTTCTTGGTTAGTTCACTTTTCATAGAGATTAATCCAGGTCCCTAAAATCACTTTTTGGACAGTTTTGCACACACGATTTTTTTCTTGCAAGAGAGATTGTTAAAACCCTGAAGTGAGATATAGGTACATATTACTTAGTTCTTGAAGGTAAATAAGAATTGAGTAAAATATCCATCTAAACATTGAACTTTCTTGGTTAGTTCATGTTTTCATAGTGATTAATCCAAGTCCCCAAAAATCACTGTTTTGAGCACAAGGGTTTTTTCTTGCAAGAGGAGTATGTTAAAACCCTGAAGTGAGATACAGGTATATGTTACTTAGTTAATATATTCATTTAAACATTGAACTTTCTTGGTTAGTTCATGTTTTCTCTTTTTTCTTTCTTGTTTTAAATTATTATTTATATCCTTTATATTATTGTATATTCCCTGTAGGTTTCCCACCACCAATTCACCTGTGAACCATCGTCATATTCCCTTGTGCTCTTTTCTCCCCCTTTTTGAGCCCTTATCCTCCCCCTACCTTGCCGGATGTTTCTTTCTTGTTTGGTTTGCCTGTATTCTGGTTATAAGTGAAACCATTTGATAGTTTTCTCTTTCTTTCTGGCTTATTTCACTGAGCATTACCCCTTCTAGCTCCATCCATATTGCTGCGGATTGCATATGTTTATCTTTCTTGAATGCTGAATAGTATTCCATTGTGTATATATACCACATCACAATAGTCCCTTGTGCTCTTTTCTCCCCCGTTTTGGGCCCTTATCCTCCCCTTCCCTCACTGAGACATTCCCCTGAATGTCTCTCTCTTTAAATATAAATGTATATAAATATAAATCTGTCTAGTGTGCTTTCCTGGATGGATCATTCAACTATTGTAATCACTTCTACCTGACCTTTTCTTTCTAACCCCAAAGTCCTTCTGGTCTAGCTAAGCTATTTAAGCTGGCATTGTAAGTCCCTTAAGCAAGTAACTCAGTCATGCTGGGTCTCTCCTGTGTATACAAAAGGTACAGGTGTCTTTTGACTTTTTCTCGAGTTATCAACGTGTGTGATACTGGTTTGACTATTTGCTGTCTTAGAATAACAGGAGAAAGGTACAGGCCTTTCTTTGTGTTCCCAACTCACTAGCAGTTGTATTTTGAGGAAGTGGAATCCTGTCTCTCCTATAAATTGTATTTGGTATTCCCTGACCCAGTAATACTTTAATTACTAAATACAAACAACCTAAAATTACTCCAAGAAACCCTCCAAGAAACACCCCCAAGAAAATATTACTTCAGTGCATTAACATTCATGGAACAGAAAAGTAAATGCCAGAACTATTTCTTAGTAACAAAGAAATGAAAAAGGAGCCATTACAAAAAAAAAAAGTATGACTAAATGATTCTTTACCGAATAAAGGGAAATGGAGCCAAAGCTTTATATATATATATATATATATATATATATAAAGCTTTGGCTCCATATATATATATATATATATATAATTTATATCCTTTAGATTATTGTGTATCCCTGTAGGTTTCCCACTACCAATTCACCCATGAGCCATCACCATAGTCCCTTGTGCTCTTTTCTCCTCTATTTTGGTCTCTCTTCCTCCCCCTCCCCTGTAGAATGTTTCTTATTTGTGGTTGCCTGCTAGTTTTTGCTTTTGTTATGTTTTGTGCACCATTTTCTCCTTCTGATTTCTTATTTGCCTCTCTTATAGTCCTCCTATAAGTGATACCATTTACTATATTTTTTTTCCTTCTGGCTTATTTCACTGAGCATGATCCCCTCTAGCTCCATCCATGTTGCTGAGAATTGCATTAGTTTATTATTTTTGATTGCTGAATAGTACTCCATTGTATACATGTACCACATTTTCTTGATCCAGTCATCAATTTTTGGACATTTGGGTTGTTTCCATGTTTTAGCTATTGTAAATAACGCTGCAATAAATATAGGTGTGCATGTGACCTTTTGGATTACTGTTTTTGTGTCCTTTGGGTATATTCCTAGGAGTGGAATTGCTGGGTCATAGAGAAGCTCCATTTTTAGTTGTTTGAGAAACCACCATATAGCAAAAGCTTTGTTTTTGATTGAAATTACACTGGTCACTCGCCTCCACCTCCACAATGAACCAAGGCTTTTTACTTTAGTGCTACTATGATGACATTTGCCAACACAGTATACTTACTTTTTATCCAGTATTCTTTTTATAAACTGGTACCAAAAAAAGTTTTCAGAAATATTCCCTATCCCTTTCCTTTAATGATATACTGACTAGTTTAAATATTTTAGAAGTTTGGCATTTAATTTTAAAATCTAATGAGTTGTTGTTCCCCTTCCCTTCCTGAGCAACTTAATCATAAAGCCAATAAGTAGGGCACAGCGAAGTAGGCAAACAGGCCAGAGAGGATGGGGGGTGTTGAGAACCAAATGGCCTAGCTCAGGGTACCAGAAACAGGGTGCAAAGGACATCTTTGTGGGAAGACCACCCCGAGGGATGTCCAAGTCTGGAAGAGTGAGATGGTGTCTTCAGGATGATAAGAGGTCGTGGTGTGTGTGAGAGCCAAGCAGAGAGAAAGTGCATCCGGGCAGGGCAAGAAGTAGCAGTGGTGCTGCAAATTTCATTAACTACAGGGGGTTGATCACATAAGTAAATTATTTTCAGTATCATTTGAGCCAGGTTTCTCACTTGTTAGAGAAGGAAGATGCAAATATTGAAATGGAAAAAAAATTATAAGGAACTCAGTGTTGCTGAATAGAAATTGGAGGTATTGCTATGCACTCACATATTTAAAGAAAGGCAGATAAATAATAGATAGATGGATAGACAGACAGACAGGTAGACAGACAAAGTAAGGAATAAATACATGTCAATGTGTGTATATTGTCATATATTCCTTAGTTCTGCCTTGTGAGACAGTCTGGAATCCCTGCTACTCCAAGAATAATGAGCACACTCAGCACCCAAATCTTGGCTTCTAAATTCTATCTTCATTGGGAAGAAACAGGCCTGAGAAAAAATGACCAACTTAGAAGGGAACAAGGGAGGTACAAGATGAACTTAGAATGTTTTGTTGTGCAGGAAAAAAAAAAATCTATGCTCAATAATAAAGACATATCAAAAGAATTTAGAAGCAAATTTGTGCCCACAACAATTCGAGCATCAAAATAAAAAAATGATAGTAGTGGATTTCAGCCCATTAAGTAAAATAGTAAACCATAAGGAATAACTTACATGAATAACTTGAAAGTTTGAAGCGCAAGGAGATATTTACATGTCTTAAAGCAGCTCCCCATGAAGTATCTGTTATTTACAAAGGCAGAAGGCATAGCTTTATGGTGAAGAAACTTGGCAGATGCCACGTTAACCTATACCAAAGATGAACATCATCGGAAATCAGACAAGTTGCAATACTATAGCACAGACAGGCAGAAATAGGAAAGCATCTTCACTTTTGTGATATGCCTGCCAAAGATGCAGGAATTTAATCTAGAGATAAAGTGAGACAAATCCAAATTGAAAGACATTCTGCAATGACTGATCCACAAGCTTCAAAGTGTTAATATTATAAAATTCAAAGAAAGATTGAGAACTTCCCTACACCTAAAGAAGCTAAATGGCGGCTAAATGCAAGGCATTATTTCTAACTGGGTTTTCCTGGTAAAATGGACATAATTGGAACAACTGAATGGGATTACAGATTACATGGTAGCAACATACCAGGATAATATCCTGATATTGATGGTTGTATTGTGACTCTTGGAGTGTCCTTGTTTATACTCTATTGACATATTCTGGAGCCATAGAGCATCATGTTGGCAACCAATCTTCAAATGAATTGATGGTTCAGAAGTTCTTTGTCATATTCTTCCAATTTCCTATAATCCAATGCTGCAAAACATTTAATCTAATGGATTGTTATAATGAGGCTATCAAATATGTGAACTTTAATGCCCATAAAATACAACATGAATAACCTGCAAGAGACCCCATATCTTAAATGAAGTTCTTAGAATAAGAACATCTTATTCTAAGATCATCATTTCTTTAGATTAAAACAAACTGATTAAAACAAATAAAATTAATATATGATATAAATAATATAGTGAATGGGGATGAATTGAACAAATTTAATGCAACTCACTATGATCTATCGCACATCCCATATTGAAGGAGAAGTTGAGGAAGCCATTCAAGAAAATGTAGTTCTAAGTTAGCATCACAATATTGCAAAATGAGACCCTTCGAACTGTTTTGCCCTCTCTGGGTTGTTTCTATGCAGATTTGACCATCACATGAAATCAAAAGGAGAGAATTTTATGGCTAAAGAAAATACAACCCCAACCCTAGTAAAATGAAATTTAAACAAGCCTATAATTTTTCAGAAAATTTGCTTCAATAATTAGGTTTCTCTGGTAGCATTTGCCTCATTATACCAGTGATTGATAACTGATAAAAATGAAGTTGCAGACTGTCATTTCAGCTTGCCAAGTCTGAGATGCAGGCTCCAGAATGGTGTTTTCTCTCCCACATAATCTTGAATATACTAATGCTATTTCAGCCCATATGTGATCATAGTTCACCTTTTTTTTTTTTCAGTTGGTTTTTCATAAGCAATTACAATGAACTGGCACATACCCTTCTGTAATAAGAGGTCATGGTGTGCAGAGAAAAGGGGATTGGAGAAGAGTCAGGAGCTTCTCTGCCACCCTAACCATGACTTTATATAAATCACTTAGCCTCAGTATTTTTGTTTCCACCCTATAAAATTAAAGTACCAAGCAAGACAATTTCAAACACTCCTTTGAACTTATCTTTTGTCTCATTCATTTGCATTCAAGATATTTTCTTAATTAAATTGCAAAGGATCAATTTTAATTCCTTTTTCATTTTCTCAGAGTGCCTGACATAATTTCTTGACGGGTTGTTTTTGGGGGGTTGTTTTGTTTATCATAAGGATTCTTGAGTGTCAATGGTCAGTATCTCAAGTTTACAGAGACTTTTTTAGAAAACAGTGCAGAAATTGGGCCTCCCTGGTGGCGCAGCGGTTGAGCGCTGCGCTGTGGAGCTGTTGGCAGCGGCGACGCGAGTTCGACGCCCGGCCGGGGAGAATCCCACATGGTGTGGCAGACCTCTCCTGCCTCGCCCGCTGCTCCCCTCAGCAGTGTATTTCTGATCTGCCTGTTCTGCTACCCGCTCTGTCTCTGGTGAACCCTCTCGCCGCCCCACACCTCTGGCCTGTACC
>PVIJ01005917.1:0-98069 GCA_004024925.1 Scalopus aquaticus | reverse complement strand
AAAAATACAGGCAACAACAAATGCTGGAAAGGATGTGGAGAAAAAGGAATTCTTCTACACTGCTGGTGGGAATGTGAACTGGTCCAACCACTATGGAAAGCTGTATGGCGATTCCTCAGACTGCTAAACATGGAGCTTCCATACGACCCAGCAATCCCACTTTTGGGAATTTACCCAAAGGATACAAAAACACTAATCCGAAAGGATACATGCACCCGTATGTTCATTGCGGCACTGCTCACAATAGCAAAGGTATGGAAGCAACCCAGATGTCCAAAAATAGATGATTGGATCAAGAAGATGTGGTACATATACACAATGGAATACTATTCAGCATTCAAAGAAGATAAACACATGCAATTTGCAGCGACGTGGATGGAATTAGAGGGGATCATACTCAGTGAAATAACCCAGAAAGAGAAAAATATCGAATGGTTTCACTTATAACAGGACTATAGGGAGGCCGGGTGGGAGAGAGACAATCAGTGGGGGGGAGGAGGGAGCCGGAGGGAGGGAAGGAAAAGGGCACAAAATGGAATAGAAAAGAACACAAGGGACCATGAAGATGGATCACGGGTGAATTGGTGGTGGGCTACCCAAGGGGAATACAAAATGTAAAAGACATAAATAACAATAAAAATATATACTTATAAAAAAAAGAGCTATAAAATGTTAAGAATCAACACATATTCTTGATCTATTGAAGTTGTAAAAAATGTTAAAAAGACAATTTTCTGTGTTGTAAATGAAAAATACTTCAACATGTCCATGTGGATTCTGAAAGAAATAAATTATGCCTTGAACCGTATGTTTGATGTATATAAGATCCCATGTTTTTTCAGACACATACTGTGCATTCTCCTACAAGTGTCTGAAAAATAATGAAGTGAACGGGAGACACTGGTCAATGAGTAGACTGTGGTCTCTAGGTCACCACTGGCAATCACACGCAGCAAGACTCGAACCTAGGGTACCAACCATTATGGGAAGAGAAAAGCAAATTATTTTTGAATGTACTTCATAGGAAACTTTTGGGAATTCTCTTGCATGATCCTTGCTACATGCAGCTGCAGCAGTGTTCAGCACCGAGCAGAAAAAGGTTCTATATCAATAGGCGACACATATAACACTGGTCAACAGTGAGATCGTTCCTGACTTTAAAAGGCCCTAATCTGTAGTATCTTGGTTGCTGAACATGAATATAACCCTGCAAATTTTTTATTAGCTCTCGTTTTGAAGATATTCAATATAATTCATTTGAAATGTTTCACTGTGTAAATTTATTCACTAGGACTGCATCCTAAATCAGCCTAGAATGATATAATATTGCATCACATTGCATAATACCATCATGCACACATTATCCAGAGTTGATGCATCATTTTCTGATGCAATGCAGTACTACTGCCAGGCGGCTGCAGAAGTAAGCTGATGTCAGCAGTGCACTATATAAAGCCCTGTTGGAAAGGTTGAGCATTGAAAATACTTCAAACTTTGTGAGAGACAGTTTAAGCTACTGTTCCACAGAACTGTTATTGTTTTATCCATTGAGGCACAAAACAGAACAGTAATGCCTTGAAAGTGTGTTAATAGCATGGACAATTTCTGCTCTATTTGTGAGGAAGTGACATTTGCCAACCAGAAGAAAAACATCACTTCTCAAGTGAAGAAGGCTTCTCATCTTTACTTGGGATGCAAGGTTGGTGACCAATACAAGCCTTGGGCCCCGCATCTATACTGTGCTCCATGTACAACACAGGTTTCACAGTGGTTAAATAGCAAAAGACCATCAATGCCGTTTGTAGTCCCCATGTTATGGAGATAGCCAAGCAACCACATAAAAGACTGTTACTTCTGCTTGGTTCCTCCTCTTTCTGGCGGAATAACAAAGCAAAACAAGTGGAAAATAGTCTACCCAAATATTCTGTCTGCATTGAGACCAGTTCCACATGGTGAGGGACTTCCTATTCCAGAACCTCCAGCAGAATATTCTCTTGATTCATCTGATGAGGACAAGGGTGAGCCGACCTGCTCTTCTCCTGTTCCATCAGCATGCAGTGATCCAGATTTTCACTGTGGTGCATCATCAACCCCACACAGACTAACACAGGAAGAACTACATGACCTGGTTTGTGATTTGGAATTATCCAAGAACAAGGCAGAATTGCTAGGATCAAGTCTCCAACAATGGAATCTTCTCGAAGAAGATGTGACAATTACTTTATATCGAAAGCACCACCAGCAGTTGGAGCCTTTCTTCAGAAAGGAAAGTACTCTGGTATTCTGTTCCGATATTGAGGGCCTCGTGAATGCCTTAGAAATCACTCATGACACACAAGAATGGAGACTATTTATAGACTCTTCAAAACTGAGTCTTAAGGCTGTGCTTTTGCACAATGGAAACCGTCTTCCATGTCTTCTATTTCTGAACAGCTGTACAAGAGACAAGCGAAGAAATCTAAGAAGTAGTCTATGACTTGATTTTTTACAGGTATTAACCATAGGCCCATTACTATTGGCAGGCATTTTTTGATGTAAACATCAATTTATTGCAGATTACAAGAAAAAACTAGAGGCAAAATTAGAATTTGACTGTCATATTTGTGTTGCGCACATACAAATTGATAGGAAATGACTAATTTTATTTCAGTAACAATGCTTTTGTAAAAATTTGTTGACCAGTGTAATCAATTCCCATGTATAAAAGTGTAGTATTCAAAAAGGCTATCTAGAGCCTCCCTGGTGGTGCAAGGGCTTAAGTCTCAGCACTATGAAGCTATCCAGAGCCACTGCAGCCTGAGTTCGATCCCCAGCCAGGGAGCTTCCCATATGGTGCAGCAGACCTCTCCTGCCTCACCCGCTGCTCCCCTGAGCAGTGTACTTCAGTCGATTTGCCTGTTCTTCTCCCCACTCTGTCTTGGTGAATCCTCTCACCATCCCTGGCTTATACCCCAGTTCTTGTGTGCATAAATAAATAAATCTTTAAAAATAATAAAGTCTATTTAGTAGACTTTTTAAAAAAACTATTTTTGCATATAAGAACTGGGGTGTAGGCCATGGATGCAGGGAGTGAGAGGATTCACAGAAACAGAGTAGGGAGCAGAACAGGCAGATCTACTGAAATACACTGCTTAGGGGAACAGCAGACAAGGCAGGAGAGGTCTGCTGGGCAATATGTGGGTTACCTCCCTGGGTGGGGATAGAACTCAGACTGTGGCAGTGATGGTGCTGAGACTTAACCCCTAGGCCACTAGGGAGGCCCCTATCTAGGTAGATTTTTATCTAATATAATTATTCAAATAAACTCCTGTATCTATAAAAAAAATCAGTGAAGCTGATAAATACAAGAATGTTTAACCATCCACTGAGAGCCAATTCTACCTGCAAAGCCAAACTTCTTTAAAGGGTTTAAATCTTTTTATCACAGCACACAAAATTCATCTGAAGGATTTCATTTTCTTCTAGAAGTTTCCTTTGAATAGCATAACTGCTATTTCCAGTCAAAGACATGGCTTACTGTGCAGAGAGCAAGTTAGGAGACAGTATGGTGACAAAGCAGCCTTTATAAAGAGCCTGCAGAGTAAGGCTTTATAAATGATCCTCCATAACTTCCTTGGATGAATATGCTTTTCATAACTAACAACCTTGCTATAATGTGAAAGAAAATTTTTTTAAAGGTACTATTTTTTTTAGTTAGAGTTTTGGTTTAAAGTCTTGTCTAACCAAGAGTGAAATGTGGGACTCTGGGACAGCACTGACTTGTCCATGGAAGCCCTGTTCTGCAGCTCTGACCTCAGCCCTGCTGGGGACTTCCTCTCTTTCTGCCTCCAAGGTTCAACGATCTCGCCAGCTGTCTCTGACTCTGTCTGAAACCAGCCGTCTGTCCTCTGTCACTTTCCAACAGAAGATATGCTACAGCTCTCTAGCAGCTATGTTACACAAAGGAAATCAAGGTCATTAGGAACAAGGACACCAAAATTCAGCTTTTCCAGCTCCAGGATGAATGATGCTTAGACATTCAGAATTGCTTTCTTTATATAGCTTCTCCATCAGTGACCTTCAGTGCCGACTTTTACACTCAGGCAATTTTAATATTACTTTTTCAGGTCAACTTAGAATTTTCCACAAGTCTTCTAGTATGATATTTCAAATATATATGTACCCACTTCAAATATACAATTCAGTTTAATCATTTCAGTTCTCTCCTTCCATTTCAAGATGGCGGCCAAAATTATCAAACATTCCCATAGGACGCTGTTGATGGGGATGAGTACTCCTCCTCATTCATCTTATCCGACTTTCTGACAATCATAGCAACCCAAACTATTTAGAATCTGTAAGGGTAGCATTTCAATCCTTTCATTGTCAGGGTGTGGAGCACTTATAAACTACTCTCTCACCCACACAAAAAAGCAACTTTTGCATATACTTTCCTTTTATGAAGTTACTCCTTTCTCTTTTCAGCTTTCTCAGGTGTCCTAGATCTGAGAAAGTCTAAATCCTTCTTCCTGGTTCCGTTCACTATCTGGACTATCTTTTGTTTTAACCTTGATCTGCCTTTCAGTTAACTTACTGCCTTCATGATCCCACCAGAAACTTCTCCCTGACTTAGACACTCTTGCCTGTTGGACAGTACAGTACATATTATTTTTGTGTAATTTTCATTTGTCTTGATTTTATTAACTCTTTTCTCTTCTTTGAATACTGGAAATATGTCTGGGTCTCTTCGTCTTTCCTCATTGTCCAATGCAGGGATCACCCTTGGAAGCTTTTCATGTAGCAGTTACCTGAATTTAGTTTACTTCATGAGTGATTAACTAGACTTAATCTTTTCATGAATGCACTGTATGAACAAAAGGCATTATGTAAAAGCACTAGACAAAACTACAATTCCCTTATAGTTAATGTGGTCTTTGGCACATCATAGTAGGGCAAATTAAATGCTACAGCAAACAAAACCAAAATCTAGTGACATAAAACAATTGAAATTTACATGTTGCTGTTTAATAGTCTCCTACAAGTGTCCAGCAGCCAGCCTCTCATGGCAATTCAAAGACTTGACTTCCTTTCATTCCTTTGCTCCTCATTGCCTGGGTCTCTCAGCTCCTCCTCTATGAATGTTTGTGTCCAGCAGACGGACAGAGGAGAGAGGTTGTGCAAGAGAATCTTATAACCTAGGGAATTTTTTCCTATATTGAATTGACCAAACCTGGTTATATGACACTACCTACTTTTAATAGACTTTTTCAAATGTTTTCTTCTGATCAGTCAAGAAAAATAAGAAAGGGTTTTGGTGATCCTTTGCTGACCCTATCACACAAAGTTATCACCATGGGCCAGAGCTATGAGATCCTTCTAGTGTTGTTGGCAGCTCCAGGGACTCAGGAGGCAGAAAGAAGTATGCCTTTCAAACATTAGAGCTATAACCATGATGATTTAAAGTTAGAAGGGCCAGGAATGTGAATATTGTTGATTATTATTGTCACAGATTATAAGAAAAATTAAATGCACTCTTAGTGACAAATATTCTCAGAGCTCAGAAGGAGCCTGATGAATTTCATCTTCATTATCCAATATGAAGAAGTGAACAGAGATATATTACTATGCTTTCCTATCAATTTTGAAGTAGTTGGGTTAGGAATAATATCATCGTGGTCCCTTGTATGTTTAAGAACATTCCATCCATCATTGCGAACATTCCAGAGTTTCCGCCAGCATCAGAAAGTACTAGAACAAAGACTCCAAGTCCCTAGAAAACATTGCTTCATTTATTCTACTAATAATTTAAAAGTCACTTCATTCGAAGTATCAATTTTCCATCAACAGGAATTACAAATATCTTGCTTTGCACTGTTATCTATATGGATTGAATTTTACTTTGGTTTTTTGCTGGCTTGCATAATTCTCCTTTAGACTCATGAGCTAGTAAAGAAAACATTCAATAATAGCACATTATTAACTTTATCTTCACTAATAAGAAATATTTTATTTGCATCATGTTACATTCCCATTCATAGAAATATATGTTAGTATTGTCAGGTGAAAAAATTCAAGGTTTAAAGAACTGAGTGAATTTTTTAAAGCCTCACATTGGTTTTGAACATAGGTTTCAAAATCTGAACTCAAGCTTACATTTTCTAATTAGTTTTCCCAACTTTAAGTCTTATGTTTAAATAATCTTTTATTAACAGGGTTATTAGATGATATTAAACTTACCTAAAAAGTATTATCGATGTAGAACAAGTAATGTGAATTCATAGACAAAACAGATGTCAATCTGTTTATTTATATGATATAATAGATATCCTCTCTTCTGCTATGTGATTAAAAATACCTAATCATGGGACCACAAATATATTGGGACTTACTGAAATATATTAATAGAAAAATAATATGGTGAAAGTATTAAATAAAGAGGAGTTCTTCAATTGACAAAATGATTTTTGACATAAGGAAATTCCAGTGAGCTATATACGTATTAGTATGTTTTCCAGAATAGTGATAGTTATAGTTAGCTATAAAAATAATAGCTGCTATTAATTGAAAATATATTTTATGTGTAACAAATATTCGTGGTCCACGCTACCTTTAATTTATAGAAAAGCAAACTGAGATTCAGAGGTCCTTGAGATGAAAACTCATATCTCTCTGATTCCAAAGCTAAAACAAGCTCCACATTTTGTGAATAGGAATGTCTTTCCCATGAACAAAAGAAATATTTCTGATATATTAATACATCAGTAGTATCAAATCCTATATATAATCTATAAATAAGAACCAAAATAACCAATTTCTGCCAATATTTGATCTTTTCAAAATATAAAATTCTAGATAGAATTGTTTTTACATGAAACATGACTAAGATAGAAACCTTTGGCGATATAGCATACTGGGAGGAGCCAAAGCTGACCCCCCTCTACTGGATCAGAGAGACTCGGCATCAGACTCCAGAGAAAGAAACACGGCTGTCATCACGAGGGACTCCCCACAGTCATTTACAGAAGAAAGAGTGGAGACAGGAGATTCAGAAACCACGATATGTGGTGTCCAGGAGACTGGAGAGCCATAGAGAACTGTCTGCTATTTCTGAAATCCCAGGGCCAGGTCTGAGGCTCAGGAGTCATACAGACTGGCAGGTGTAGCAGAAGTCACCTTAACACAGAGGTGGACACGTCTTCAAATGAACAGGACAGGGCAGATGACCAGACCGGTTGTTAGATAGGCCAAGACAGTGGTAACTTCTCAGAACTGGGGAAAGACTCAGGATTAAAGTATGTGCTGAACTGGGTCAAGGCCTGGACAGGAACTGGGGCCAGGATAACTTCCTTTTATCTGTTCCAGCGCTGAATTCAAAAGCCTGAAGCATCTCTTGGTTGAGATTAGGAACATCCACATCTCTGAATAGACCTCATCTGCCCATGGGATTCAAATGTCTCTACTTGGACAAAATAAAGGGGAAAGGGTGAGGAAGCACAGGGGATCCTGACATACTTAAGATTAAGTATGTCAAGGATTGCTTTTGAAATTAGGTTGATCAGACACTTACAAAGGGTAAATTTGATTTCTTATACTTAAAATTGTACTGACTGTGAATATGTAGCAAAATCTTGATTACATGAATAAATTTAAATAATCTTAAATAAAAAATATCATAAGGCAGAGTTTTAACATAAGTGATATTTTGTAAAGAGTGGACTGAGAAGGCCTCATTCAGAAGAAGGCCCAAGAGCCTTATCTACCATTGTTATGAAGGACAGGGGAACAATTTGTTTTGATAAATTTTTAAATGTAGGTTTATTATTATTATTATTGTTGTTATTATTATTATTATTATTATTCAGGTATGGTGAGGCCAACACATCAAGATAAGATGCCATTAAAAAGACGGTTTTGTTATATTCACAGGTCCCAAGAGAAGGGGCCATCCCTTGGGGGGGTAGTATGGACACATGAGGAAACCCCACAGTCTGTCAGGAGTCAGAGGAAGTCAGATGTCGGGAAAAGATGAGCAAGAGTCTTGATTGTGTTTTCTGTTGAAAGGAGTGGGGAAGGCAGGGTAATTAGGTTTAAGATTGGATGGTTTGAATAATTTCAGTGGGCTTTTGGGCTTAGGGCTGTCCCTACTTGCCTGTAACCTAGTTTGGAGGGATTAGGGCAGGAGGACAGTGGTCCAAAGTGTAAGAGCTGGTTAAAAGCGATGGTTTGGTGTATGGGCTCTGGATTGGTGGTTTGCATCTGAAAGGCACACTTGCAGGCAAGTCCTTTACCATTGCAAGGAATTGGCTAATCCTGACCATTCCAGGGTCAGCGAAGCTCTAAGGGATCAAACCATCAAAATTAGAGAATAAAATCTAGGCATGAATACATTCACCCAGGGATCCCTGGGTCATAAATTTTCCTGAGCTGATTTCTGAGTCAAAGAGTTCTCTCTAGTTACATGACTGTCTTAAGAGTTTAGGATCCATCCTCATCTGTGCTTGCTTTGTTTAAGAGTTTTCAACCTGGAGCTCTTTCCTGCAGTTCTCTCCTAGAGTGAGAACTGGTACATAATTTCTTGCATCCTACATTTTTCTCTGAAAAACAAGTAGACATAGTTTTCTAAAATTGTATGCTTTTTCTGATTACTAGGAACAGAAGCAATAAAAGAAAAGCAAATCAAAGGGCCAATTAAAAGTACACTGGAAGATAAGTAAGAAGAGGACCTGAAGAAGTGACACAATAGAATAAACATTTCTAGTGGTGAAGGCAAGGCCATTTCTAGGAACAGGACTGCTGTCCCCACAGAATACTTATTCCCAAAGTTTTCTTGATCTAGTGTTTCAAATACACCACCTATTATAATTAATAAATGATCAAAAATCAACATTTGATGGTTTGATATCTTGGGGCCTCGGTGATCCTGGAGTGACCAGGATGAACTGATTCCTAGAGATAGAAGTGTTTACTATTCCAGGTTAACCATTATCATCCTATATTGGGGCACCATAAGTATTTTCCATTCTACTGTGTTTTTTGTTATTTAGAAATGTGAAAAGGTAGGGAGTAAGATCTGGGATGGAATTTGGAAACAGAAAAATACAGTGCAATGATAATCCTTCAGAACCTAGATGAAATCCTTGAGTTTCTAGGAAATCTTTTATTTCTCTAATCCTTTGAGAATTGCCCATGACTTGAAGTACAAGGGAAAAATTTCTACTTTAGTACTTAATTATCTTATTTGTAAAAATTGTTCATTTCTTAGTTTTCTGTTGGAGGCAAAGATAGAGTTCTACTCTGAGTGGATGTGTTCTCTTTATCCCTCTGTACACATAAACATGTTCAATGCCACCCCCTCGCCCAAAACACACCAATGAACTCTCCTCTCCTCCCCTACTCCTTTAGCACACACACCTCACCTTCCCCACAGCTCCCTGAAATACATGCAGTCACCCCCAGGAGAAGCCAAAGCTGATTGATTGTGAGAGAGCGTTGCCTGGCGTTTCTATGAAATATGCAATTTTATTGTCACATTTCTGCTGTAAAATTAATAATTCAGTTAACTTGAGTGACTCCTTTTTAATAAACAACAATTAAGTAGTCATATCCTACATTGTCCCTTGGAAAGCCACTCTCATTCATTCTGTGTATTCACTTGGGAAGAAAGAAAAAAATTGCCAACTCTCTGTAAAAGTAGCTCTTTTAAAGATTATATCATCAAGTCTACCTTAGTTTTACTTTAAGATCAGTGTGCAAATTGCTAACAATAATTATTGTAAGACAAAAATAATTCATTGGCTTTCATTGAGTAATAAAACCTATAACATGGCAATCTATTCAAGTCTGTGGGACTCTAATTTTCACAGGCAGCAAGGCAACCCCACTTGCAAAGCCAAGGTCAAGGTGGGATTCCGTAGTAAGGTGACCTTGACCGTCAGGGACCAATACATATCAGCATGTGTGTGTGGAAGAAAGTGTGGGGTTTGTGAGAGTGAGTGTGTGTGTGTGTGTGTGAGAGAGAGAGAGAGAGAGAGAGAGAGAGAGAGAGAGAGAGAGAGAGAGAGAGAGATTTAGGGATTTGGAGACCAAGTCAGAGAACAGCCTACTGATTAGGTACCTGGGCTCTGGAACCAACCTGGTGGGGTTTAAATAGCAGTCTGGTAATTCAGTAGTGATGTGATTTGGGGAAAAACAGAGAGAAAATAGTAACTTCCTTCTAAGTCTGATGTCAGGATGAAATGAGTTAGTACATGAACACTGAGAATAGTGCCTAGAAAATGGTGAGCTTTTAACAAATGTTAGCTACTGGCAAGGTACAACAAACAGAGGCAAGCTGTGCATCCAACATTCTTATGGGGAAGCTTACATCCACCCAGAGTTTGGAGTGTGAATTATAAAGGGAGAAGATAATGAGATTAAAAATAAGAGTTACTAAAATTAGTTACCCTATAAACTACTGGAAAAGGCTGGTGATGTGTAGGCAGATTTTCAGGTGGGCGAGCAAATGCCCCAGCTTCCTCCATGCCTCCACCGTTTTGAGTTTGCACATCACTAGATGGCAGTGTAAATTCCCAATCATCTCTAAATAAATGTATCCTGCCAGGCATCCAAGAGCATCAAAAAGAAAAAATATCCATGAAATAGCATGAAAGCTGGTGAGAAATGTTATCCTCAATGCTCCCAAGAGATTGATGATTAAAGAGGAAGACATGATGGTTATTTAAGGATATGTAGTATGTAGAGCAGAATATATTTACAAATTTTAATTGTACATATATATGCACATTAGAAAATGTTGATGAGATCATGAAAAATGCTTTTAGTTGATTTTTTAAATTCAGATGTCATTTACTATATTTAGATAACAAAATTCTACCAACATTACACATAACTTAAGAATTCCAAATAACTTTTTAGCAGTAGCACTTGAAATCTGTGGGTGAGACAGTGTTGATGAATGGGCTTTATACAGAGAATAATGACAGACCTCATACTCTTTTCATAAAGAATGTTTCAAATTTATCATATAAAGTCAGTTCCTGTGAACATCACAACAATCCCGGAGAAAGATAAAGGACTTATTCCCAACAATAAATAGCATTAAAGTAGAATTACAGAACATTCGGATTTCAGAAGTTATATACTATGTAATCATATTTGTGTTGATTAAATATTGAAGAAAAAAATGACTTCCAAGGATTGACTAGGATATTTCCACATTCAAATATAGCCACATCACTAAGGCAACCTTGCATTGCATGCTCAGCTTCAGGGCTCTGGAGTCAGATAGAAAATGAACATTTCTATAATGACTTTGGATCTTATTTCTTTGCTGCTGGCCATCTCTCCTTGTCACTTTACCCCAAACTGGACAGCAGGTTTATAGCAAGGACTGGAAATCGCCATATACCATGCCTAGCATTACCGGATATGTGCATAGTGGGACATGGAGGGTCTCGGCATTATGTGTGATGGCATGGTACACATTCATCACCCTTTAATTACCAGAGTAAGGAGGGGAAGAGAGAAAAGGATTGCTTCCTTGGGTTTTATAGTTACTTTCTTCTGAATTTTTAGATGCTGATGGCAGAGGGAAGCTATAAAAAAATAAGTGGTCATAATAGCTAATTCTTTTATCCTGATGGATATCCCAGCACAGAGTTTTCTGTTCTCTTGGCAACTGAAAATTATCTATAGTACAATAACTATTAACAGGGATTAGCCTGATATTTTCCTCTTGACTAGATGGGGCTGTGGGTTCTCAGGAAGAACACAGAGGTAATGTGCCATATTCATCATAGCAGATCAGATACACAAACTGTCAACATAATTTATCACTGGTATCCCCATTGTGAAATTACTCTCCCCAGCCTCTTTCCATACAATACTGTTTGGAGTGAAGTCACAATGCACAGTCAACCCTTAAAAAGCAGGGAGTTATTCTCCATCTTATTCATTGTGGATTATCTACATACATTGATTGGGATTTCTTGACATGGAAGATTTGTCTGTCTGTCTATCTATTTATCTATCTATCTATCTAATTTTTTTCATTCTTTCAACCAACCAGTCATTCTTTCATATCAATATGGACTCTTGAATGTTTATTTTATACTTTGGGCTGCAATTTAATTATATGACTTTATTTTGTTGCTCTAATTGTTCCGCCTTTGGTCATCAGGGGTCCTTTTGTTAAATGACCAATACTTAAAAAATAAAAGTCAATAGAAACCAAGAAAATCTGGAACTGCCACAGCCAAGAGAAATCTGGAGAGATCTGATAACTAAATGTAATTTGGTATCCTGGATGGAATATTGGACCAAAATATAAGACATTAGGTGAAAACTAAGGGAAGTAAAACAAATAATGAAATCTGAACACAGTATAGGCTCAATGACAATAAAAATGTTTAATTGTGACAAATATAACATACTAATATAAAATATTTAAAATGCTGCAAAACTGAATAATCATGTGACTATTGTGATCCATGTGATCACTGATGGATCCCTGTGATCCATCAGTCCTACTTCTGGATCTTTCAATACCCAAGGGAAATGAAATCACTTGCCTGGAAGAAATAGCTCTACGCCCATGTTTTTTGCAACATTATTCACAATAACCAAAGTACGGAAGCAATCTAAGTGCCTAGTGATGGATGAATGAGAAAGAAAATGTGATATATGAAATATACCATAATAATGAATATTATTCAGCCTTAAAAATGAAGGAAATCCTGTCATATGTGACAGTATGGATGAACCAGGAGATCATTATAGTAAGTGAAATCAACCAGAGAGAAAAATATAAATATTGAATGGTATCACTAATAATGCTAACCAAAGAAAAACCTGAACTCATAGAAACAAGAGTAGAAGAGATACAGCTTGGCAGAATTTTCAAGGACTCAAGAATCTGATTGGAGCCACACTTCTGCCTGCCCCCAAAGAAAGAGAGCTGCTTGGTTCTCAACATAAACTGAAATATTCAAGATCTCTGCTAAATTGATTGTCAAGCCACTCAGAGGAACTCAGTATTTATTGCAAATTTCACTCAGTAATAGTGATCTGAGATATCCCATCTGCAGTGAGCAATGGAAAAGTTAAACGAGGGCCATTGTGGATGAATAAACTGTCTCAAACACCTAATTCCACTAGGCTGGGGCAGGGCAGCTCCACAGCTGTGAAAAGTAGAGGGTGGTGTCACCTTGCATATCTCTATTACCTCCAATCTGAAGGTGGCTTTGTGTCTGTGCACAGATTCACCTTAACAGCCACTTAAATATCTCCTGGGTGCAGCCCAGGCTATGGACAGCAAGCATTATCTCTCCACGTTAGGAAGTGATGACTGCATAGCCAGTCCCAAATTACACTGACCTTTCTGACAGCTGGGTCGCATCCCATAGCAAGAGTCAATTGGACTGCCAGGCTCACCCTTAGGTCTTTTAAACACTGGAGATTAACAGGATGTTCCCCTGTCTCACTAAATGTCTGTATTTCTGATTTGTGCCTTCTTATGCATTCATCTCTATTTCTAGGCCCATTTAGTTCTGGATTTTCAGCTTTTCCCTTTCTATATTCTCTTTTCTCCGTGCTGTTATCCTTAATTTGTGTTATGGAGAGATTTATTGCTTTTAAGATACTGACAACCCCAGATAATTCTGACATTTGCTGTTTTATGAGTGATTAAAATCCAAATCGTGCACATGTAATTAAAAGAGGGCATTTGAGATTTAGGGACAGCTGTATTATAAGTATGATGATAAAATAATTGCTTCTTTTTTTTCATTATTTCCAAAAGGAGGCAGAATTTTATATTTCCTTCAGTAAGTCAGGGTAGATTTACCACCAAAAAAAGACTGAAAAGGGGAGCACTTGTTTCTCAAAGACTAAAACTTTCTGGAAGAGATTTTATGCCAAGGATTCTGAAGTAGTCACAAACTTGGGGCACATAACCTGCAGGAGACTAATGAGAGTAAGAAAATGCAGCGCTCACACTCCTTTGCTAAAGCGGAGCGCATTTGTTTTCGTGTGTAATTTGCTTTCATTGTTAAATCATTGCCACCATGAAAAATCATGCATTTGCCATCATTGGCACAGGATCTGCTTCTGAGCCACTTACAATAATAATGCCTTGAGCCCACCTGGTGGACAATCTTACCGTCACTACTGCTCAAGGTATAAAATGAGGTAAAGTTCTTGGGTGGCAAGAATTGTCTTCTCTCTTTTCCCAATGGACTCAGCACATTGTCCTTTGGGGAGGTGCTTAAGAAATATGTATTGCACGGAGTTGAATTCCAGTAAGAAGAGACATACTCAGGCCAGGTATCATGCCAAATCCCTTAGTTCCCCAAATCCAAAGACAACCAACAACAAACTATAAATTGGAATTGCTGTAGATATGTTTGAACTTCTACTTAAATTCCTCACTAACTTGGTGCTTCTAAATTTAACACTCTAGTCACATTCCTGGCAGGGAGATAAGCACCGGGATGGAAAATTAGAGAAGCCTAGTCTAGTGCTCATCTTGGCATTGCCATTTGGCTGCAGGAGCCCCCGGGCAAGATGCATTATATTTCTTAGGCTCATTTCCATGATTTATGTAGAAAGGGGGAAAAGAGAAGCAAAAGCCAACATTTTAAAAACAATTTAACTATTTAAAATAGAAATTTTACAGCTAACCATACTTAACTCTTTGATGACTTTCTATTATTTCCACCATGCTAATAACTGACTAAAGAGTCATTTTTAAAAGCAGTATAGCAGGTACCTTATCTTAAAGAGTCACAAAGTCTGATTCTTGGCAAGTAGAGGACATAAATAATTGTCCATATTTTAGGAAATACAGTTGCATCGGGATCATATAAAAACTCTAGGGGCTCACTCTCAGTTGCCTGAAATAAAACTACTTGGGTACTACTGGTGACTACCCTTCTCCCAGGTAAAAGGGTAGCACCCAATGTCAGCCCGTTGCAGAATTGAAGATTTCCTTCCAAACACAATTCTACAAGCATGTTGGTGCATGGACACTCTCAATTGCTCAAGGTCTTTGCTATCTAGCAGTTGGTAGTCCCAGAACACACTTGTAAATATCTGACACTTGAAATTCAGACCTCCTAGGTCTATGTATTGTCTTATTAATATAGATTTTTTTCCTCATACGTATAAAAAGAGCTATTCACAGGTCCCTCTACTGGAATAAAATCCACACTCTGTGATGCAGACTCCGTGACCTGGCTCCCTTCTCCATACAGAAATGGGGAGGTGGAAGAACTTTCTGAATCTCTGATTTGTTGATTTGACATTGTATTTCCTTTCCCCTTTAATTTTGTTCTTTATCCATGTCAAGTGATATTTTGAAAATCACTCCGCATCATATTTCATTGGGACATTTCAGATCTTATCAACACAACAGTCTTATAGGGAGAAGAGTCAGGACTTTGGGTTCAAAGTCTGTAACTTATTAATATAGGACCATTAATTAGTTATTAAAGTTCCATGAGCCTCAATTTCCTCCACTTTAAAATAAATTGATAACTATCCACTGTGACTTGGATAGTAAATAAAATGATGTGACAAGCCTAGGCACAAGTTATCAACTCAGTATTCAACTGTTTCCAACATCAGCCATCAGCAACTACCAGATACACCTTCTAAAGACTAAGGAAGAGAACTCTAAAAAAAATTCATCAGATCAAAGACTTGGCATGGAGAGGAAGAAGGAAGGAAGGCAGAAAGCAAACCAGGAAAAAGGATGGTTTTAGGTTAAAGATGTGAGATTATTTTTTCTGACTTAAGCTATGCTTGGATATGACTATCTCCTCTGGGCCTAAGAAAAGAGAATTTGCAAAAAATTCTTCTGTTATTCTTTATTTACCCTTAAATAAAAATGGATGATTTTTTCACTTCTGGTACCTGTGAGGTTTGCCTCGTGTACAAGGCTCACACTAGCAGGTGCTAAAACACGCTGGAGGCCAGTGGGCAGTTCGGTGGTGAGAAAACTAGTGTGATTGCCCTGAGGGGAGAAATCCTATACTTTGAAAAAACAAACATGAATGTTTAAGAAATAAAAAAAAAATGAAAAAAAGCACTATATCATTTCATAATAGCACAACCTTTGCTTTGGGAAAGCATCATGATTACATTTTACAAACTCCCCTGCAAAACATCGCAAGTGGTAATAGTTCCCAAAGACAGAGACTTGTGCTATCCAGAGGTTGCCATGATATGCTTTCATGTATAACCACATAAATTATATTGAGCAATGACAGCAAAAGCATCATAATCACTCTGGAATTCAACTTAGAAAGACCCATAACTCTTTAAATGGGTACAATAGCGTTCAATTTGTCAGAACGAGAGGAATAATTTATAATAGCAGCATCTTAATAGGGTAAGGAAACAAGTAGAGGTTTGGGTATAGCAGAATGAGACAATTAACCTGCAGTTAATATCAACTGCAGGGTTTTCTTAACATGAAGAAAAAAGACATTTACAATTTTTCTGTTTTCTAAGTCAGTCTGACCGCTTGACTTAAAAGTCATTTGTAAATGGCATGCTTAAGATTAGAAGTGTAGGCAAATCAGACTAAATACCAATTTAGTAGACAAGGATCTCTATTATTATTGATATTTATCCTCAGAGCCAAACTTTTTTTGTCATATATTATTATACTAATTCTGATTGTGTACAACTCAGTCCATAAAAAATACATTCCTGTTTTATTTTTCCTATCCCAGGGGATCTTTATAATGAGTGCAATAGAACTCTAAAGATCCTCTTCCAAAAGAAGAGAGATCAAGTCACCACATAGCAAAGTTGGATAAAATGAACTGTCTGTTTCTCCTGATTTTAGTCTCATAGCAGGAAGTTATATAGAAAATCATATATTTATTTTTTATGGATTTTGTGCTTTATAGACCACTTTCATATATTATATCTGCAAGTGCTGCATGATATAGCATCCTGGGAATGCCTTGACAAGCCCTATAAGAAGTTCAGGGAATTCACCCTGTAAGTGGTAAACACTTGCCCACTACCCAAAAGAATATCTCCTAATTCCAGTGGTCACACAACATCAGTGAAAAAGAGAACACAGAAAATAT
Source organism: Scalopus aquaticus (assembly GCA_004024925.1). Lineage (NCBI taxonomy): Eukaryota > Metazoa > Chordata > Mammalia > Eulipotyphla > Talpidae > Scalopus > Scalopus aquaticus. The sequence goes on along the minus strand of PVIJ01005917.1, from coordinate 80,988 downwards.
CCCTAATGTGTCACATGGGCTTGCCTTTGACATAATAATTTTTTGTTTGTTCTTTTCTTAATATTTTTATTGTTATTTATATCTTTTACATTATTGTGTATTCCCCTTGGGTAACCCACCACCTTTTCACCTGTGACCCATCACCATAGTCCCTTGTGCTCTTTTCTCCCCTGTTTTGAGCCCTTTACCTCCCCCTACCTTGCTGAGTGTCCCTCTCTTGTTTGGTTCCCCTATATTCCTGCTATAAGTGAGACTATTCAATATTTTTCTCTTTCTTTCTGTCCTATTTTGCTGAGCATGATCCCTTCTAGTTCCATCCGTGTTGCTGCAAATTGCATGTGTTTATCTTTTTTGAATGCTGAATAGTATTCCACTGTGTATAATATGCAATGGAACAAGGTCAGTTTGTTTGATAAGTGGTGCTGGGAAAACTGGACTGCTACATACAAAAAAATGAACCACTGTAGAAAGCTGTATGGCATTTCCTCAAATTAATAAACATGGAACTACCATACGACCCAGCAATACCACTTTTGGGAATCTACCCAAAGGACAAAAAAGCACTAATCCAAAAGGATACATGCACCCATATGTTTATTGCATTACTATTTACAATAGCAAAGATATGGAAACAAACCAGATGCCCAAAATAGATGACTGGATTAAGAAGATGTGGTACATATACACAATGGAATACTATTCAGCATTCAAAGAAGATAAACACATGCAATTCGCAGCAACATGGATGGAACTAGAAGGGATCATGCTCAGTGAAATAAGCCAAAAGGCAAAAGAAAAATATCGAATCATCTCACTTATAACAGGAATATAGGGGAACCAAATACAAGAGCATCAACCAGCGAGAGATGGGGGAGGATTGGCTCAGAACGGGGGAGACAAGGGACTGTGGTGATGGTTCACGGGTGAATTGGTGGTGGGAAACCTACAGGAAATATACAGTAATGTAAAAGACAGGGGTAAAAATAACAAACAAAAAAATGAAGCTAGACTACTACCTCACACCATGCATAAAAACTGACAATAATGTTTTAAGTAACATGATTATATAGAAGGCAAAAATGGATTTTGTGATGTTGCCACTTTATTAAAGGGGCCATTCTTAAAAGATATGATCTGCTGTGATGTGTAATCATTTTTCTTTTTCAAAAAAAATGTTAAAATTGGAAGATGCCTTAGATATTTTTTTAATAGACCCATTTTGCATTAGAGGAACCTGGATGTTGGGGGAGGGGAATTGATGCCTCTGCATTTGACCAGGTGAGATGGAAGGAGAAGCGTGAGGAGCTAGAACCTGTCAGTAAGTCCGCATAGCCTTTGTTTTGCACTTCAGAACATTCCCCAAAACCATTTTTCATATTTTCCCTCTGTTTCTCCTCATTATTTTCTTTTTACCTCTTTTCCCCCTTCCTACCCATCTTCTGACTACTGTCAGTGTTTATACTTTTTAAATTCTGTTAATAGAATTATAATTTCAACAATTCACCATGTTTCACTAAAGACTACACTTTTTTTTTTTTTGAGTCATTCCTATTTTCTTCCCATTGCCAATGATTTTGACATATCAGTGGATGGCAGAGTTTTAAATTTTCTATGAGAAATTGGAGGATTAAGAAAAAGATGACTGGTGTGTCTTGAGGATTTAGAACATTCTAGTTAAAAAGTCAGTAAAGAGATGGCCAAAAACAGATCAAAAGTGAATGTCAGGCAATAACAGCTCTTGGAATAGTGTAAAGTTAATTAATTAACCAGAAGAGTCTATTTGCTTCCTATTTTCTCTGGGAAATAAGTAAAGCCAGGTGGGTCCAGGACGTCTGTGTGTGAGGCCACTGAAGCTTTAGATACCACTTCCTGGACACCGCAGCCCTTGTGAACTATGAGGAACAATTCCTAGAAATAGCATTAACCAAAATCCTAAATACACGAAGACTCCTGGGCAAAAACGCTGGACTGTACACCACAGTTGTATGACTAACATAAAATATTATGTTACTGAAGAATAATGTCATCCACAAATTTTAGTTGTCTTAATTATAGTCTGCAGCTGTTATGCAAAACTAAAAATAATATAGCTGTCAGCATCAAAATGTATTTTTTAAAGAAATGTCTATACAAATGGCACTGTGGTGAATACATTACAGATTGAGAAAATTTAAAGGTTCCTGATTTAAAGTAGATAGCTAGGTTCTGTCATATAGCTGGCGAAATTTGCTGAGATCTTATTTCCTTCAGGCAAGGAGCTAAGCCCTCAAGGAGAACCAGCTTCCCTGTTTGAATACTCATGGACTGTCTATATTAGGTGTATCTTCATATAGCTTACAACATATTTGCTATGAATTTTCTGGCTCCAGTGAAAGGCTTCTGTCTCCTGGGGGACCTTGAAATATAATAAATGCCTTCATTTTTTTTCTTTCAAAAATGATAGGGTTATTTGGAAATAAATAAGAGGTAAAGAAAAAGAAATCGATGAAAAGTATAAATTACCATCTTAATAGTTTTTATTTTAATTGTGAGGTACTTAAACACAGCCTTAGATAAATGTCACAGCAAGATATAGAAATGTCCTTTGATGAGAAAAACACCATAAATAATTTTTATCATATACAGAAGACTTTATCGCACTCTTTTGGTGATAACTGCTGTCTAATTGGTACTTTCAAAATTTAAATAATTATAATTTCAATATTTAGATTATCTATATGCCTTGTCTACCCCCAAATATGCAGGAATAGATCTATAACTACAATACCAAAATAGCTATTAGACATGGAAAAAAAATCCCACCAATTAGCAATTATTTTTAATGATTGCTTATGGATGATTTGATTTCTTTTATGCTGAAATATTTGCAGCCATCAGATTTTTGTTTAATTGTGGACAAAGCTAAAATATTAATATAAGGTTAGTGCTTATCAGCATATCAAAACAATCAGAATAATTGGGCTATTTGAGAGTAACTTCTGAAGAAATTAATTCCATCTTTTGTTCTTTTGGAACATAACCAATTAGGAACTGAAAATAGAGAAATTTAAGAATATGAGGTTATTTATTTGATGATAAATTTAATTGGGAAGGAAAGAAGCAGGTTTTCTTTTAAATATTTCCAAAATGCTATATACGCTATGTAATTTTTATATTTTGAGAATAACCAATAAAATACAGATAACCAAGCAAAATAAAGGTATTTTCTCATATCCTATAATCCCGGTTGATTGGTTTACAGCACAGGTATTAGGTCTGTCTTCCTGAGAAACAGTTTCCTCTTTATCTTGCCAGTGTACATGGTTAAAGAAGTGTCACGAGAGAGCAGAAGAGGACAGACCAATTTTGAGCTAATAAAAATAAATGTCTTTCTGCGACTTATCATGGTGAAGAAAGACATTTCTTTCTGACTAGCAGTGGAGGAAAGGGCTATTTTTAGTCACAGATTTGCTTCTGAGTCCATTAACCACCTAAACCAGTGACTACTTAGGCATAATCCTGAATACAGTCTGTTGTAAAATATAAATGAGAAGGGATTCATTGGAAAAGTACTTTAAAGAAGCAGGTCTTTATACACAGGACTACCAGGGGCAGAAAAGGAATTGTCTTGGGATTTATTAGAAATCGATGGCTTTTAAAGGGCAGTTCAGTCACTCCAGGTAGGTCAAGCAACCAAATATCCAGGATCAGAAGGCTTCGGATTGGCTGATCAAGTTACAGATTCAGTCTGCTATGACAGGGCTTTCGGAATTACTCTTTCTATAGTCTCAGGTACGCACCCCTCCATCTTAATCTAAGCCTCTGGTACACAAGGGATTTTTTTCTCAGGTCCCCCCTGAAAATCTCATTTGTGTTGTCCTGCTCTCCCAGGCAAGAGGCACAAACCTCCCTGGGCACAGTGTAGCTGGGAGTCTCTCTGCTTTGCTCGAGAGGAAAACCTCTGACTAGCTTCAGTAACCAGCCAACTTCAAACCCAATTACACAAGCTTCAATTCTGCAAATTTCACAGGCAATCCAATTTAAAATCCCACTGAATCCTCATAAACAGGGGACATTCAATCATCTGAGGCTTTTCTTGTATCTAATTCTTGAAGCCAGATTTATGATAAATGAAAAACAATTCTTGGGGTGAGCTAGAGATTCCATGAGGAGATTTCCGGTGTCTTTTATTCTTTTAAATTCACTTCTCTATTGTTTATTTTTTTTCATTTCATTTGCTTTAGTCACAGAATGTACTGTCATCTGGGTAATAATAATAAACTTAAACAAACTGAGATTTATTGTATGCCTACTGTGCTCCAAACCTTAGGCAAGACATTTTACATTTCACATTCAGCACATCAAATTTTTACAGAAACTTTATATGGCAGAAATTGGTAATAGAAGAAATTGAGAGTCAACATTGAAAAAAAGTACTTTGATGACAGGAGAAACTAAAATTGGGTTGTTGGAAAAGTCATGACGTATTTTTACTATGTTTTCTATGAGAAATGTGTCAGGACTTTTCTGACAGCCCAATATTTTAGGGTAACAGTTTAGAGGAAGAGAGTTGAGTCATAGCCTTCCACCACTATCCTGTCTTAAAAGGAAATGAGCTGTTCACTAGTGTGGGATGGCGATTGATCCCAAAAGCTATTGGGTTCCACTCTACTCTTGTTCACATAATGTAAGTAGAAATCAGGCATGAATCTTACAACTTGAGATTCTTCCTAAGGTTGTTCTAAACTTTTCCTTTTTAGAAAATCAGTAGACAAGAAAAAATTGGTGGCTGTTATCCCCTTTTAATAAAGGGGAGCTGTAAAGCCTAATGAGTAAGTGAAACTTAGTGGACAAGGCTAATTTGTTTCTAAATGAGATGTGAGAAGTAAGCAGGGGGCAGATTATTAAGAATCCACGTAGCCTTGTTGATGGCTTATTCTTTATCCTATTAGCAGGAGAATGTGATTGAAGGGTTTTAAGTAAGGAATTCAGATTTTCATTTTTAAGAAACCGCTCTGAATGATCTTGGAATTACTCTGGTGATGGTGGAGGTACTGGAGGTAAAAACCAAAACAGATATTGACACCCAGTTACCCTCTCTCTCAAAAGGCAACCTCTGTCCAGAAGCAGTTCTATTTCCTGCACAGCCATTATTATGCTTTTATTACATATGTGTTAACCTAGAAATAATGCAGTATTGATTTTGTGCTTTTAGAATTCACATGATAGCAAAATTTGCTTAACCATTGGCATCTTGTTATTTTCTCCTGAGATAACTTTGATATATAAATATTTCAAATATATATATATACACACATATAATTGATTTTAGCCACTCCTTTTTACTCCTTTTATAAATATATCACAGTTTATCAATTTCTCCCCTGAAATTTCTCCAATTTTTCACTAATAAAAGAAATACTGCTATGATTATCCTACGGCACTTTGTAAACAAACAAAGGGTATGTAGTACTCAGTTGTGAAATCACTTGTGATAGAATAAAAATAGTTTTAATTTATCAGATACAACCTAATTTTTAAAAAATGTATTTGAACTGGCTCATAGTTCTTTCAACCATATGTAAAAATTTCAATATCTCCATAGACTCATCAACACTGATATTTGGTTTTACTGGAATTTGAAATTGTTGCCATTTTTTGATGGCTCTGAAGCACCTTTCTTGTTAATGTGCCTACATCTTCTAGTAAAACTGAGGATTGTAGCAGTTGTTTATTACCCCATTACAGTTATATAACAAGTCATTACATACTGAGTGGCTTGAAACACTATTATCGATTACTTTTTCCCTACTGTTTGGTCTGCCGGACAACTCAGCTATGCTTGTCTTCCTTGCTGAGGTTTAGGCTCAGGTATACTTATTAATCCAGGTGCACTTGTGGTCATGCAGGTGCAGGCAGCTGGTAGGGAGCAGCCTCCCACGGAAAGCTCTCCCACGGTGATGGAATACATAATACTTATGCTTTTTTTCTTATTTATCTTTTAAATAAGAATTTCTTATTTATGGTTTCATTGTACAACACTGTGTTCAGAGAACATATTGATTTTGATATTTTGAAACTTTGTGAATGAATGCTAAATTTAAAAAATATATCCTATGTAGAAACCATAGACTATTCAAATTATTATCACACAAGTCCATGTAATATTGCTTATACTGAAAGAGCCCATTTATGATGAATGAAGAGCAACAATAAGCAAAGGCCAGTGGGATTCATTGACCACATCCTATGCTGTATCACCCAGAAGCTGACAGACTACAGTATGTTAGAATGACCTCTTTGCGGTATAGCTAACGGCCATTTAGAGATGACATCCTTTGGATAGCACCTTGTTCAGTAACACATAGTTTATATTTTTAACCAATGTTAAGTATGTGTTACTCTCTCTACCAATACATGGATAAGATCTAGGAGCCAAAAATGAGCATAGGAGGAACCCTACTCATGTGGCAAACTTTTGCTTACTACCCTCGATGCATAATTTCAGACTATATGAAGTCTTTGTTCCTAGCAGAGAAATGTTTCTACCAGAAGACATAATGGGGTTTCACTTAAGCTAATGTTGTTGCTTTTGCATCATTTTTGGCTCTTCTTCACACCAGACAAATAGGAAAAGGAAGGAGTTGTTATCTCGGCAGAAGTACCAGCACAGATGATCAAGAGAAAGCAGGTTACAGGAACAAGCAGGTATCTGTATGGAACACAGAAGACTGTGATCCTTCAGCTGCCAGTAGGTAAATGAAACAACTAGGGCCTAACAAGAACAAGGTAACTGGATCTTCATCTCAAGCACGAATGTTTATATTACTCCATGGAGCAGTAGATGTTCACCAGCAAAAGTGCTGGCCAAGGGTCAGTGAAAATCTGAATGAATGGAAGAAAAGGCTTATATTGTATGTCACCTGTGCCCTTACAACCATTGTACTTTTGCTCAATGAACTTTATTTTGAGAAATTGCCAATAGAAGGCATTTTGAAGAAACAATAACAGGATGGTATAAACTTAATGTTCGGTCAAAGAGATCCCAATGGTGCAAGCTGAGGGCAATCACAGGTTGTATCAGTGCTCTGTGCATCTCTGTTCTCTGTTCTAGCTAACCTCAAGGTCTATTTCTGCATTTCAGTGCCTATCGCAAAGCAGGCTCTGAAGCACAGAAGAATTAACAATTCTAGGAGCAGCTTACAAATAATGTCTCTCTGGAGTTTGTGTAAACATTTCTCAGTTCCCCTGCCTTTTAGAAGAGTCCCATTTAGATATTTCCCTGCAAGTTTAATCTCCAGTTACCCACCATCATATTCGACAAAAACATAGTGACTGCCTTCTACTTCTCTATCATTTCTCTTTTCTTCTACTGGAATGACTTCCATTGTTAGTGCTGGAACTCACACTAGGACACATGGTCTCAGCAGTATGCAGGACTTGTTCCTACCTATGAAAATCAAGTTCATATACCCAGACAGGAGTGGACCTGTATACTCAGTCAATTCATGATGGGCCAACAGAATGCCACACTGACTTTAGAGTACCCTTTTTTTTTTTTTTTTGCACCACCAAATTTCCTGTTTCACTTTTTAAGTCTGGACATGTTTAATTTAATATTGAGAATTAAACTAATATAATGGGTTATCATGTCACTTCTGTAAGAATGACAAAAATGATAATATTGGATAATGCCAGGTGTGGGCAGAGATAAGCCATAGGAGTGTCATGCAGTTGTGCTGAAGGTGAATATTCTTCATACCGTAATTTTGGGTTTTCAGGTCTAGTTCCCCAGTCAGGAGTGGATCGAGGCTGCTGTGGCAGCGCTGAGTCCCGGCCATGAGACCACCACAGGTTGGTGTCTCACGAAGCCACCGCAAGAACTCCACTGATGCTCAGGCAAGCAAGTGAAAAGAGGCAAATTTGTTTAGAGAAAGAAGTTTATTTATTTTTTTTATTGTTATTTATGTCTTTTACATTTTGTATTCCCCTTGGGCAGCCCACCACCAATTCACCCGTGATCCACCTCCATGGTCCCCTGTATTCTCTCTTCCATTTTGTGCCCTTATCCTCCCCTCCCCCCACCCCACCCCCCTACCGCTGAGTGTCTCTCTCCCACCCGGCCTCCCTATAGTCCTGTTATAAGTGAAACCATGCGATATTTTTCTTTTTCTTTCTGGCTTATTTCACTGAGTATGAGAGAAAGAAGTTTATTAAGGAGAAATGGAACAGAAATAAAGTGGGACTCCCAGGCTTGTAGAACCAGGGCAGGGAGGGGCAAGGAAGAGGAAGTGGAGTTGTGCCTCAAGGAATATGCATCTTCTTTCCCTAATTATTCTAAAGCCCCATCAGTCTCTTTGTGATTGGTTAGTTACTCACTCACTCTGCCTTAATGGAATTAAATCTCAATGTCCTAGCTCTTATCTTAGAATCCTTTTTCTTTATCATCCTTGTTCTAGAATGTCCTGTTGTTCCTAGTCCTGGAGTGTTTGATTAGCCCCCCGTGAAGTTTGTTACCCTTATCTCTGGAGACTGACTTAATCCTCTGAGGCTTTTCCTATTCTATTCTATTTTGACTAAGTTGCTCTCTGCTTGCCCTCTCACTCGTTCTTGCAGTCATTCTGCAGAAAAAATCTGGTAGTGCATAGTTACAATAAGTTTTTACCTACTCTACAAGACCCAGCAATTTTGGTGCTGTGTATGTATTCCAAAGAAATACTCAGTTTCTTTGGAAACATAAGAAAAGATGTGTAAGAAAACTCAACACTGTGTTAAATTTATTGGCAGGAAATTGCCCTCAATGCAGGCATCCACCACGAGAGAAGTAGATGGTAAGACTTGTTGTTGCTCACCTTATAGTACAGGCACCAGTAGATGTAACTGACTAATTATCCGCATAACAATTTGGATAGCTCTTAAAAACATATTCCCAGATGAATAAAGTAGAAATCACAAACAGGATAGATAACATTAACATCATATTTTTGTGTATATTAAAATATGCATGCAATCAACAATTCAGCTTCTACAGGAGTACACCAACCATTATTTATACAACAAATCTATTAAAGAAGTAAGAGGAGTAAGGAAGAAGAAAACAAATGAACAAAACAAGAACTGTACCACGTAAAACCATATATCATAATGTGCCAAGTACTGACAAATAAGACTGGCTCAGCCCTTGATACCTAAAATAAAACAAATTTTTGTTGTTATGTATTTTGGGTATTTGCATAGATTTGTTGCAGACGGAAGATTGGCACAAACTTAGTTAATTGTTAGAAGTACGTATAATTTATCTAATAATTTTCCTGTTGGTAGCTATTAGTTTGATTAATTTTCTCCTACTATAGATAGTGCTATAGTGAGTAGTGTTTTGTGACTGTGTGCAATACCTGTAGTTCTTCTTTTTAAATCTGGATATGGTTAATTTAATGTTGAGAATTAAACTAAAATAATGAGGTATCATGTCACTTCTATAAGAATGACAAAAATAATAATATTGGATAATGCCAGGTGTGGGGAGAGATAAGAGGCCATAGGAGTGTCATGCGGTTGTGCTCAGGTGAATGTTAAATATTCATATTAAATATAAAAAGCGTATCCAGACTTACAGAGATACAATGAAATATAAAGGTTAAGAATGTTGGGCCCAGGGTTGGAATCTTCTGTGGTCCTGAGAAACTTAACTAATTCCTCAATTTCTTGCTAATAATCTTATCCCCTTCATAGAACTACAGTGATAATAAAATGAATTAATGTTTAAAAAGCACTTAGAACAATACTGGCACTAAGTCAATAGTAATTACTATTAATCCTGTTATATTTGTATGTATTTCAATAGGAGAAAATTACAGATATGGAATTTCTTGTTTATAGGGAACCCACTTTAAACATTTGTACATTTTTTAATTCCAGATGGATCATATGCTTTTCATATACCAAATGATATGAATATCATTTTTCTACACTCTTGCCAAAATTAGCTATTGTCACATTTTTTTTGTTTTCTCTCATTGGCGAATAAACATTACATTTTACCTTACACTTCCTTGGTTACACGTATGTGGACCTTTTAAACTTTTATGGAATATATTCATTCAAACCTGGCACATTAACAAGATTAATATCATTACCAGTTTTAGACAAAAGGGGATTCAATCAGCTTTTGTATTTATTTGGCTTATGACCTAGAATAGATTCAACCAGTGCTCAGCTTAGCGTGGAGCAGCCCTACACACTGCATAACAGATTCCGCTATTATTTTCTTTCTGGCCAGATGGGCTACTGGAAGCTATAAATGATCATGATTATTATCAGAGTGCTACTGTCATTGTATTTCTTTTCTTAACATTCAAACACCATCATGATTAAAATCAAATCTCCAAAGCCACTGGAAGTGAAAGTAAATGGACACAGAATGATGAGACATTCGATTACTTTATAACATTGCTTTTGTTTTAAAAAAATTAATGACATGTAAGCTTTTAACAGCATAATTATAAGTCACATGCCTCAATTCTATTCTGCAACCTTAAAGAAATTTAAATGTTTTATACCTTTGTTAGGATAAAATGGCATTTCATGAGGATTTAGAAAATGTCAGCTGGTATCACCAAAAGGCCTCTTTATTAAGACATTCATTTTGAAAAACTTAAAGCACATGTAATTCTGGGGAAACTTATATGAAGGAAACATTAAAAAAAAAACAAATTCTATAGATAATTATCACAAACACGAATGGGAAGGTAAAGAAGGAAGATAATACTTTCTAGATGAGAACAGCATGGAATTCTTCATAAATAAGTTAGTCTGAGCCCTGAAAGGTGGGTAGTATTTTAATGTGGACACGGGGCAAACAAACATTTGACTAAGAAAGAAAAAAATGTGAGCGGAAAGCCTGGAGAAGGATCATCTGGACAACATGTAAGGAATATCTGGGTGTCTGGTTTTTCGGGGACGTAAGCTCTATGAAAGGAATTCGTGGCCAACAGGGATGCCAGGTCAGCTGAGGCCAGATACCAAGAGCCTAGTGTGCCCATGCTAAAGAGCTGAGACTTTTCTAGGTCATTGTAGATTTTAAACAAGGATTCGGTAACTAGAATTGTGTTTTACAGGGTGAATCTGACTGAAGTGCTCAGGCTGGGTTGGAATGAGGAGAGTCTGGATATAATTTTAAGAAGAATTTGACGACACCCAGGATTTGGCAAGAGCATCAACTGAGGTAATGGCATTGAAATGGAGAAGAGAGGTGAGGAGAGGGAGAGATATGAGGAACTTGGTCACTGGATGTAGATGATGATAAAGAAAAAAGGACAGAGTGATACTATTAGCAGCAAAAAAGAACATGGGAAGTAGAAAGCATTTGGAACAAAACCTGAATATTTTTTCCTGAAATATTAAATTTTAGGCTTGTGGAAGTGGTTTACTATTAGGTGTTAAATCAAGAAGGAGGGAAATGTTTTAGTGGTACAAGAGAAATTAGGAAAGTTTCTTGAAATTAGTGACTAAGAGATCACTGGTACATATTTTTTAATTACATCAAGAATAAAGAGAAATAGATAAAAATATGAATTTTATATACAGGTGGAGAAATTAAAAGATTGTCTTTCTGCATGTGTGTTTTTTCCTATAGTGACCATACATTACTTTCTTAACAAAACAACAATGAAAGGTCAACAGTCTTTGGTGGCATTTAAGTAGTGAGAACAGAAGACATATGTGAAGGGATAGCAAAAGCCAATTGCAAAAGCTCTGATTATTTGGGGGGCATAATTATTCTTCTGTAGAAATTCTTAGATCTCTGTTTCTGCATTCATAATGAATTGTCCTGCCAGTCGTTTTCTTCCATTTTGGCTCCCTGATCTGACTGAGATTTCATTATTGATAGATCTATTGATCATGCCTAGTTCCCAAATTATCAATAATTGAGTCCTTAATGCTCTGGAATGAAGGAAATGACCCTAAATTTCTACAGCTGCCTCACATGCCTATTCTGCAGTGGTGCCTGTAATTGACTCTCTCAGCATTTATACTTAAAACAACTAATTTTAACTGAGTGATTTACTATGCAGTGTGTATTTTATAGTTGAATTCAATGCATTGGCTACTGAAGTTGCACACTGACTCTATGGCATCTCTACTATTGTTTTCCTTATTTTATCTAAGAAGAAATTGATATTTAGGAAGTGTGTGTGGCTTTCCCAAGGCAATCCAGTCAGTGAGAAGTACATTATTTCACTCTTCATATTTTTTCAGACTCTCTAGGATGGGGGTCGGGCAATCTCTCCCTATCAAGCCTTGCGGTAAATGGTTCAAAAGTGCAAGAGTTACACAGAAGTTCTCCAGAAATTACAAGCCTAATTCCTTCTCCATGATTGTTAACAAATTGGGCTTATGGAAAGTCAGGAGGCTAGGGTCTATGAATAGATCTTCCAGTATTCTATGAGATTATAATATACATTATGAGAGGTTATAGTATTAATGGATTTTTCAGAACACTGTTATTTCTAGTTGAATTCCAAGTTTGAAATTCTAAAAATCATATCAGGAAATTATAATGTTCCTAGTAAATTTTTGTGGTAAATATAGAGATATCATATTGTATTTTCAAGAACCTCCAAACTTCTAAGTCTAGGTTTTCATTTTTTCAACATTTTTGAGACCCTACTATGAGTCAGACACTTCAATGTGAATTATAGTTCAGTATTCAGATAGGGAGGAAATAATATCCAGCTTTGGTCTTAGAAGGAAAGAAGCTTTAGGTATAAATAAGAGCATGTACAATGACTTGGAATGCAAGCCAGAACTTGGTGTATTTAGAAAACTAAAAATAAAGCTGGAGAATTAGGGTGAGATTAATGGATTTTTTTCCAAACAATGACACTAGAGCACTATAGATAATCAAGGAAAACTAAGAGTCATTAATAAATTTTAAACATAAACAATTTTATATATATATTTATTATTATTTGTATCTTTTACATTATAGTGTATTTCCCATGGATTACCCACCACCAATTCAACTGTGAACCATAACCACAGTCCCTTATAAATAATTTTTTAAAAGATCTCTCTTTTTTTTTTTTAAAGATTTATTTATTTATGCATACAAGCTGGGGTACAGGCCAGAGGCGTGAGGTGGCGAGAGGGTTCACCAGAGACAGAGTGGGGAGCAGAACAGGCAGATCAGAAATACACTGCTGAGGGGAGCAGCGGGTGAGGCAGGAGAGGTCTGCTGTGCCATGTGGGACTCTCCCCGGCTGGTCGAACTTGCATCTCGCGCGCTGCCAACAGCTCCACAGCACAGCGTTCAACCGCTGTGCCACCAGGGAGGCCCAGATCTCTTGTTTTATGTAGAGAATAGATTAGACAGATGTGATCACCCTTGCCATTCTTTTTCCTAATTTTTAAGAATCAAATTTTATTGTTACACAATTTCCATGCAGAAAACATACCAATTTCAAATTTATTTGTGAAATGCTTAAAGCACATAGAATCACATACACAACTGCGTAACCATGACCACAAACAAGATATAGACCCTCAAAATGTTTATCCTGCCTTGTAGTGTTAATTTCTCCTTTATTCCTCTGTCCTCATAACTATTTCTACCCTTAGAAGCCTCTAATAGGTCTTTTGTCACATGAATTAGCTGTGGCTTTGCTAGAATGTCATAAGAACGACATCTCAGTGTAAGTGTTGAATCAGGTTTTGGTTGCAGCATAACATTTTTTGAGATTCATTCACATAATGTATATTGCTATGATATTCACTTTTAGGATATACAACGTTTTATTTTATAGATATACCACAATTTATTTTTCCCAGTCATCTCTTTGTGGAATGGACATTGGGCTATTTCCAGTTTTCGGCTATTTAAATAATGCTTCTATGGATATTCATGTATAAGTGTTTGTGTAGGCATAAGATTTCATTTCTCTTGCATGAATACCTAAGAGTGGAATGGTTGGATAATATGGTAAATGAACATGTATAAATAACTGCAAAGCTATTTTCCAAAACAGTTGTCATAGTTTACATTCTTATCACAAATATGAAAGTTCTAATTTTTCCACAACTTTACTAACACTGATTAATGTCAATCTTTCTAATTTTAGACATTCTAGAGGGTGTTTAGTGATATTGCATTACAGTTTTAATTTGTATTATCTCGATAGCTAATGATATTTAATTATTTTTTGGTAGTTTCTTGCCATTCATCTATCTTCTTTGTTAAAATTATTTCTTTTCTAATTCAGTTCTTTGTCTATTACTTAGTTGAAAGAGTTGTTTACTTATTCTCAAAATATTTTTTTGTGAGATGTATATTTTGCAAATATATTTTCTTGGCCTGTGACTTTTGACTTTCTTAATGGTGTCTCTCAAAGAGTAAGAAGTTTTAAGTTTTCACAAAATTGGGTAGCACAGGTCTAAATACTTCATTTAAAGAGCAGAGATTGCTAGATGGATAGCCTATGTGCTGGCTAGAAAAATAAACTTTATATATAAGAACACAGTCAGCTGAAAGCTTATAGGTGGGAAAAGATACCATTCCAAAATACCATTCAATCTATCCTATAAGGGTATAATATGACCTAATAAGGAAGTTCCCAAATTTTTAATATTGGAAGGTTATATGATAATGATGACATCTAATTGTTGTCTTGATGGATAGCAATGCTAATCTTTAAAAAAAATAACAGAAAATTTTGCATTGCTCTAACAGCAAAATCACACCGTACGTGGACAATGATGTCATTTTTCTTCCACTGTCCATTCTCTTTCTTGAGAAAAATGTGTGTTCAGATAGAAAATATCCATGTCAGAAAATGTGGAAAGTAGTTAAAATTAAATTAGCAGCCCTTCATGAATATTTAAAATAGTCAGTTTGAAAGCATACTTCTATTTGTTCTAATTTTTGTTATTTTAAAAGTCATCTGTGGTTTTGGCTCTTGGAAGATGAATTTAAAAAAAAAATTATTTTGCGGCACAATATACTCAGATTGCAAAGAAATAACCAATGAGTGACTTAAAGCTTTTTGCTATTATCAGCACTAATAAGAGAAAAAGGATTTCAATTCATAGTTACCCAGTCTGATGCTTAAATTAGAATTTCCTAATATCAGAAAAACCTTCTTCATATTTATACATAGGTATATAGGGACGAAGAGACATGAGAGGTGGATAGATAGATACAATAGATAAATGATAGATAATTTTCATTCTTGTCCAACCCATCACCATGGTCAATAGAGATTTAAAGTCATGTTTCCAATGTCTAAATAATAAAACAAAGAGATTATTGGTGCCTGTGTTGTTTCTCTTAGGCCTTAATGTATCTCAACTGCTTAAGAATGAAATATTAGATCTGAGTGTAGTATTTCCATTTGGGAGTAGGGTACCAGCTGTCTTCCTAAATTTCCATGGCACTTAATCTAGCTCTAAGCTTGGATAGCTTTGCATTCACAAAGAAGGCAGCAACAGCTTCACAGGGTCATGTTTTCATCAAGGTCTCCAAGGTAATGAAGTGAACAAAGTATGTTAATAAGGAGTGCTGTTAATTCCTTGAGGCAGGGGGAAATAGATGGTTCTAAAAATCACTTTTTGGTGCAGTGCAAGAAGTGAGCTGTAAATGGGAAAAGTTAGCATTGGAAGGCAGAAATTTGAGAATTTTTCAGCATTATGGGGGTATTATCACTCAATTAGCCTTGTAATGCTAATTCTGGATTTACTATATTGCATGTCCACTCTCATCCCTTCACATAAGCATCACAATGTTAAATCCCAAGATGATCCTATAGAGAGAGTCACTTGCATGAAAATCATGTCACATCAGCCATCTAAATGCACAAAATAAACTAGCGAAAGATATAATGTTGACACACATTAAAATAACCACTAAGAGTTTCCATAGATTATTAGAATATTTGTCAAAATTTTCCAAATCTGTCTTGTATGCACAGTGTTAGAGAGAAAAACAGAGATACTTGTTTATACGACCTTAGTCCTTTAAAGAAGTCAAACAATTTGTCAGAACATGATGTAAAGTGTTTCAGAGTTGAGGGCACTTCTCAAAAAATAACTTCCCATCTTACCTCTTAAGTTTAATAAGTATACACAAAAAATACTTAAAAAACAAAAACTCTGAAAGCTACCAAGAAATATTATTTTTATGTGTATACCCTATACTTATTAATTACAAATCAAAGACAGACACTGAGGATATTAGATAATCAAAGTGAGGATTTGAACCTGGAAAGCAGTCCAACAGATTTTGTTTTGTGAGAACTGTTTCAGTAAACCCTAGTTTGAATTTAGTTTACATACGTAAAAACAGCGCGTAATTGATAGTAGGAATATAATTAATATTAATAGGAGGGACTTCTAGTTCTAAATTGTCCTGATCTCAGTATATGCTGAAGGTTGGGGAAGGTAATGCTGGATGTCATCTCTTTCTTTCTGAAGAAACTCTTAATCTCTGCAGAGATGCACAGGCTGGGTATCCTTTGTTAAATCTTCTGTATCTGAAAGACTGACTATATACCTTAGGAAACAGATTCCTGTGTGTAAGATGGAGTGGGAATTCCTGGAAAGTTTTACATTGTGTTCATATGCCTTATCAAGATGGTTAAATTCTTGATAGGCACAATCCAGATTAAATTGTATAATTAGAATCACAGAGTATTATTGCTACAAATCACACTGGTATAACTTCTCCATTAGTGTCACTTTAAATGTTATGTATTAAAATCCCAAAACTCAGTGGCGTAAAAAGACAATAATTTATTCTCATGTGAACAGGTTCCTTGGTGTGGTTTTGCTCTAATTTGCTGGCTTTGAGAATGGGGATCATTTGCATCAGGCTAAGGATCCATCCAAGTGTGCATTATGAGTTATTATTTGATGACCACAGTTGTCTCAGGATGTTCTTCTAATGATAAAATTTGAAAGACATGAGTAAATAAAAACATGCAAAATCTTTTAAAGTTTAGACTCACAACTCTAATCATTGGCATTCACATACTTCTCTGACATTCTATTGGTTCAAGAAAATTGCAAAGAGGAGAAGAAATATTCCTGTCAAAGAAGTGAGTGGGGCAACAATTATTGTTGAACAATAAGTGAGTCTGCTCAAGGTGTAAATAGCCCAACCTCCTTATTCTACAGAGAGGAACACAGCACAAGCACAGACCTGTGTATGTATGTGTATATCATGTATCTCATTCAACAAATACAAATTAATTTTAATGCTAGAATAAAAACAAGGTGGCCGTATTTTAAAATGGGAAAAATCCACTAGATTTTAATGTAGCTTCTATATTATACTCTGTATCCTATTGGAAACTGACAGTTTTTTATCAAATGATGTAATGAATTATTGATACTCAAATGCTCATTTAAAGCAACAGAAAGAGCATGTTTTCAGCTTTTTCTTTTTTTTTTATTTATTTTTTATTTATACATACAAGCTGGGGTACAGGCCAGAGGCGTGGGGCGGCGAGAGGGTTCACCAGAGACAGAGCGGGTAGCAGAACAGGCAGATCAGTAATACACTGATAAGGAGAGCAGCGGGCGAGGCAGGAGAGGTCTGCCGCGCCATGTGGGATTCTCCCGGGCCGGGCGTTGAACTCCCGTCGCAGCTGCCGACAGCTCCACAGAGCAGCGCTTAATTGCTGCGCACCAGGGAGGCTCTGTTTTCAGGTTTTTCAAAACTGACAGCTCCTTCATCTTACCCAGTAGATACACACACACAAATATCCACATACATGTTCACATATGTATGTTAGAGGAGGGAGGGAGGGACATAAAGAGTAAAAATACTAATGTTGAAATGCAGTCTTTCACCAACGTTAAAGTTATATCAGCCCTAATTGAATTTGCTGCTACAGTTTTTTTGTTGTTTTTTTTTTTTTGTAGAAACTGAGGGATTTCAAGGACAAAATAGAAGCCGCTAGGTGATCCCCTTACCAAGCTTGTCATTTTGTTAACAGGAATGTGAAGTGTGGATTGATAATCAGGGCAACAAACCTAGCAAAGCCAAGAATTTGTATCACTTCTCTTTCAGTTGGGATGGGAAATATATATATATAAATTTACAGGACTTTCTTTTTAATCTCAGGAAAGCGGATGTACTGACAAGATAGGTTAATCAGAAACTATAGGAAGGAAGAGCATTTCCTTTCTTGACATAAACCCTACGAATATAGAAAAACGAATTGCTGTAACAGAAAAATACTATTACAGCTGTGACTGGTGATATGTACTGAACAGCCTGCAAATCTCACCCCAGAATCACTCCGGAATTCACTCACCACACATTTACTGAGCCGCAGATGGTCTTCTTGCTTTTCTGGTGGCAGATATCTCTAAACTGTTGGAATTATCCAACACTTAACTTTCAAACAAGTTTTCAAAAACTTCCCATAGATTTGTTCCTTAATGCAATGAACATAGGAAGAGTAGGTAATTAACTTAGACACCATTTTGCCTTCCATTTTGGTGGACACGTGTTGGGTTTGCTCAAGGATACCCAGATCCTGGAGGTAATTCTATAAGGCAAAGGCAAATATTACACCTTCTTGATAATAATAATCTTACTCTTTTTGGAACTTTCTGTCATGCTTGCATTCCATTTATGCTTAAGTTTTCTATAGATTTATAATGGAATACCATAGAGTTTGTCTTCCAGATGTTTTCCTTGGTTTGAGTTTACATGAAATTAGTGGAAGAATTGGTATATATACTCTAAAAAATTATTACATTCTTCCACAGGTATTATTTTTTTCTGGCAGAAATTCAAATTAATACCTTTTGTACATAAAGGGAAGGGTTTGGTAGCCTAAATATCTTTAAGACAAAATTAGCTTTTCTGCAGTTAAACAAAAAATTATTTTTCTCTTTCACTTCCAGTTTGCCTTTAACTCTGACATAAATAAGAAGTGTTAATCTGAGAAAACAAAAGTCTTTTGATGTGACCATAGAAGGGATACAAAAGGAAGACCAGTGTTTTTCTTTTTCATGAGTTTTACATTATTTATGAATCTCTTTTGATGAAGCATGTTTTCCAAAGTCAGAGATTTACTACTATCTGATGGACCCTTCTACCCATCACTCCCACCCACCTTTGTCTTCCCCTCTGGTAACCACCATTTAGTTGTCATAGTCTGAGGGTTTTTATTTTCTTTTGTTTATTCATTTATTTTGTCTCTTTATAGTCCACATATGAGTGAATTCATCTGACATGTGATAAAAGTTTGTGATGAAATAATCGTTCAGATTGTTTCATTTAGGATGATCACCTAAATTTATACCCATATTGTGACACATGGCAAGATTTTAAATTTTTTATACCTGAATAGTATTCCACTGTGTATATATACCACTTTTTTTAAGTTTTTTTATTGTTGTTATGATTTATGTCTTTTACATTATTGTGTGTTCCCTGTAGGTTTCCCACCATCAATTCACCCGTGAACCATCACCATAGTCCCTTGTGCTCTTTTCTCCCCCATTTTGAGCCCTTATCCTCCCCCTTCCTCACTGACTGTCTCTCTTATTGGTTCCCCTATATTCCTGCTATAAGTTAAACCATTCGATATTTTTCTCTTCTGGCTTATTTCACTGAGCATGAGCCCTTCTAGCTCCATACATGTTGCTGAGAATTACATATGTTAATCTTTTTATTGCTGAATAGTATTCCATTGTGTATATGTACCACATCTTCTTGATCCAGTCATCTATTTTTGGACATCTGGGTTGTTTCCATGTCTTAGGTATTGTGATAGTGCTGTGATAAACATGGGGTGCATGTATCCTTTTGGATTAATGTTTTTGTATCCTTTGGGTAGATTCCCAAAAGTGGTATGGGCGGATTATGTGGAAGCTCCACTTTTAGCAGTTTGAGGAACCGCCATACAGCTTTCTGCAGTGGTTGGACCAGTTTGCATTCCCACCAGCAGTGTAGGAGAGTTCCTTTTACTCCACATCCTCACCAGCATTTGTTGTTGCCTGTTTTTTTAATGTGCTCCATTCTCACTGGTGTGAGGTATACCACTGTTTTTTTCAATCTAATCATCTGTTGATAGGCCCTTGGGTTGTTTCCATGTCTTAGTTATCAGCAATAGTGCTAGAGTGAACAAAGGGATACATATATCTTTATGAATTACTTTTCATATTAATCAGATATATACCTAGAATTGGAATACTTGGATCATATTACAGTTTTAATTTAATTGAGGCACCTCCATATATTTTCCACAGTGGCTCCACCCAAATTATATTCCCACCAACAGAGTATGAGGGTTCATTTTCATTACACCCTCACCAAAACTTGTTGTTTCCTGTATTTTTTATATAGAAACCATTCTCACATGAGGTATCACATGAGGTGATATCTCATTGTGGTTTTGGTTTGCATTTCCCTGACAATAGTGTAATGAACATTTTTTCATGTGCCTGTTAACCATCTGTATGACTTCTTTAGAGAAATGTCTACTCAGATCTGCCCCTTTTTAAATTCAGTTATTTGTTTTGCTACTGTTGAGTTGCATGAATGCTTTATATATGTTGGATATCAATCTCTCATAGAGTGTGTTAGTTGTGACTATCTTCTCCCAATCAGTTACAATCACATAAAAAAGAATACAAAACCTATGAATAAACTTAACAAAGGAGATGAAAGTGTACACTGAAAATGGTAAGACATCATTATGATAAATATAAGACACAAATAAATGAATAGATATTCCAGTCTCATGGATTAGAAAAACTAATATTGTTGAAATGGTCATCTTACCTAAAGCAATAAATAGATTCAATGCAATCTGTATAAAAATTGCAAAGGCATTTTTCAAGGAGATAGAACAAACAATAAAAAATTTTTGTGAAACTACAAAAGATCCCAAATAGCCAAAGTAAGCCTGAGAAATAAAACAACACAGAGGCATCATGCTTTCCAACTTCAAATTATACTACAAAGCTTTAATAATCAAAACAGTGTGATACTGAAATAAAAACAGACACAGATAAATGGAACAGATTGAGTAGCAGAACTAAAGCCACAATTATATGGACAATTAACAAGACAGAAGCCAAAAACTTACACTGGAGAAAGGAAAGTCTCTTTCTTAAGTTGGGAAAATTGAACAGTCACATGTAAAAGAATGAAACTAGACCACTGCAATACTCCATACACAAAAATTCAAAATGGATTAAAAAAGTGAATGTATCAGCTGTGAAATTGTAGGCACTTAAAAGAAAACATGGTGATGTTTTAATTTGTCATCTGTAACCCCAAATTGGCAATTCATATGAAAAATTAAGTTTTATAGTTTCTTTAATGTCCTCTTAAGATATTATATTAGCTAGATTAATAAATTAATCCTTATAAGTATTCATATATAACTATGGTTTAATTTCAGAGCATTGGTCTAAGTTCATGAAGCAAGTGAGGGGTAAGGGAAGAATATACATTAGAATTTATTCTCTCCTCTCTATTCTCAGCTGCTATGATCCTTGATGTCTCTTTCCATTAGTTTTTTTCCAATATGGTAACTGAGTACGTGAATGAATGAACACAATGACACTACACTCTAGATAGGAACAGCAATCCTGAAAAGAGACTTGATTTTATCTCCTTGTGATTCTGAGTCTTAGAAACTCTGGCTTCAGATGAGAAGAGAGCTGTGGTACTGCTCTATCTTATTTGTCAGTCTCCATGTAGGCTATTGATTATGGTTTATGAGGGACCTGGAGAGAGTCTTGTACCATCTGACATTATTGACCAAGGGAGCTGCATCTCTAATTCTTGCTGGCTCCATAGTTGGAGGCCTCAGTCCCCAAATATAGCCAGCTTCTTAGCCAATCGTTATCACTTGTCAGAAAATGAGAGTGAGAAATGTGAATCAGCGTAAAACTTTTCTCCAATATTGGAATAGATAGGGCAAATCCTAAGCTATATTTCCATCTCAATAGAGCCATTTTAAAATACACAAGGCAGACTCTGTTATGCAGGAATTGCCTAAGAGAGCAGGGTTAATGGCATTTAAAAGAACAGGCATGGCTTAATTTCCAAAGTACTCAAATATGATCATTTTATGTAAGAATGTCAGCAATCTGGCAAAAGACTTTTTAAAAAGACAGTCTAGATTGTTAAAATGTCCCTATATGGGACAAATGTGTTATTTTCCCAATGTACTCATTTGGAAAAGAAACATCTACGACATTTTAAAGTCTCTGAGGCAGCCCTGAGCTATCATCATAGAAGGATTTTATTGAAAATCTTTGCAGTAGAATTCTTGTACAGCAGGAAGTGTCACATAGCAACTGGTAAGCTGAAGAAAGAAGTGAAGTTGTCAAAACATATAACAATTGCTAATGAAAAGAAAAGAACTTCTTTGCTCTGCAACAAATAGTCAGAAAGCAGAAATGATTTCATTAGCAGTCATACTAAGAGTATAAGTACAAATCTACCTTTGACATGTTCCGTCATGCTTGTTACAAGACTCAACAAGAAAGGATCTTTGACCTCCATTTATGGGTTATGGTTGCTGTTGACAAATCCATTTAGGATGATCTATACTGATAGATGGGTGGCATGTGGTGTCCACTGATTATCTCCCCAGTCTATCCTCTTTGGAACTTCTACCTTGACCACATAATACTGTATGTCTCTACCTTCAGACCATAAATGATTAGGTGAGAACTAGACATTGGACCCAAGTTAAATTCATCAAATTCTCTCCCTTTAGGACATGGTATTGTTTATGATGTCGTGGTATCTACATGTGGCAAAATTTGCACACATCTGTGTGAATAGCAATGCTGGAGGAAGGATGCATTGGATTGTTTTATTTCCTTAAATGGCAAAGGATTGATGAATTAAAGATAATAAAAAAGAGAGCATCAAGGAACAATTAAGTATGATTCTGCAACACACTCTCTTTTATTTGCACCCACTGATATTATAAGAAGAGCAATGAGATACCCCTACATCACTGATGTAAGAGCATTTCTTACTAATAAGGAGTGATAAGGGCTTTTTTGGTCATTATAAAGTGAAATGACTTATCATTAAATAAATTCCTAAAAAATATTCTCAATGATTAAAACATTCGAATGCATGTAGAGTTCCATTTTTAATATTGGTTTTACCTCTAATGACCAGAACTGCAAATCACTAAATCATCAACTAGTTGACACCTTCTCAGAGGTCTCCTGAGATGGCTACAAAGAGGGCATGCGAGGGCATGGCTAATGGCACCGCTGTTCATTACTACATGAACTCCTCAAAACCCCTACCCTTAGTGTTCCAGGTTAAATAACAAGTATCAAGAGATTCTTCCCTTCTTCTGGCCTAAGACCTCATCTAATACCAATCCCTTTCTACTTTTTAGTTCTAATGCCAAAGGAATCAAGCAACTAATCATTGGAAAATAAACTCAATGAAAACAGTTAAAAGAACAGAATTTCTCTCTAACATACCCATCGTGCTCTTTCCTATTTGTTCTACTTGACATTGTAGCACAGTGCTTCTTAAACCTCAATGCACATAAAAATAACTTACAAATTTTGTTAAAATTTGGACTCTGCTGTCTTGTGTCTTGAGTGGGATAAGATTCTGTATTTCCAATTAATACCCAAATAGTACCAATGACCCTCACTCACTATAGGTATCAAGTCTCTAAGGTCCAGTGAGAAGATAGTGGTAGATATTTCCTCCCAAATTTAGGAAAATGCTCCAGACTATACCAACTAAGTTGGAATAAAAAGGGTGAAAGGGGCTCCAAAAAGAAGAAATTCAAAGTGCTATTCAAAGAGAGAACCTGTCACATGGATGTAGGAGTAGTAAAGTTCTCTTGAATCTTTTTTTTATTCACTCTTTTCTCTAGTCATTCATTTATGGAATTTATGTAACTTAAATTTTGTGAGTAGTGCTGCAGTGAACATAGGAGTACATAGATCTCTTCAAATTAATGTCTCTGATTTCTTCAGGTAGATTCTAAGAGGTGGATTACTTGATCATATATCTATTTTTAATGTTTTGAGAAATCTCTATTCTGTTTTCTAGAGTGGCTACACCAAATTACATTCCCCACCAATATTGTATAAGGGATCTTTTTTCTATACGCCCTTCCAATATTTGTTTCTGGTCTTTTTGATATGGGTCATTCTCAGAGATGTGAGCTGGTATCTCACTGTGGTTTTGATTTACAATTCTGTGTTAATAAGTGATTATGATACAATACCTGTCAAAACCCCAATGGCATTCTTCAAGGAAATAAAGCGAACATTATTTGATTTATTATGGGTCCACAAAATACCCAAAATAATCAAACCAATCCTGGGAAAAAGAACAGAAATATTATACTCCTAGACTTCAAATTACATTATAAAACAATAGTAATCAAAACTGCCTGTTATTGGAATAAAAACAGACACAGATTAATAAAACAGAATTGAGAGTCCAGAAACAAACTCTTACTTGTGTAGATGGTTATTTAATGACAGAGAAGCCAAGAACATATAATGGAGAAAGGAGAGCTATTCAACAAATGGTGCTGGGAAAATTGGAAAGCCACATGCAAAAGAATGAAACTCCTTTTCTCACACCATAGACAAAAGATAATTCATAACAGATTAAAAACTTGGATATAATACCTGAAATCATAAAATTCATTTTTTAAAAAGACAAAATACTTTATGACATAGACAGCATTATGGATTTTGGGACTCTACAATGGCAAGGGAAAAAGCAAAAATAAACAAATAGGATTACAGGGAAAAATAAAATAAAATAAAAAGACATCATTCTGGATGGGAGAAAATATGAGCACATCATATGTCCAACAAGGGGATAATATCCCAAATCTGTTAAGAACTTATACAACAAAAGAAAAATAAAACAAATAACCCAATCAAAAGATGGACAGAGCTCCATAGATACTTCCCCAAAGAAGTAACAAATGAGCACAAGGAAAATTTCACCTCATCATTTTATTGTCTTTCATTTTAAAAACCTGAAATGTTAGATTTACAATTGCTGTTTAATCAGGAAAAAATTGATTAACACCTTTGTCCCTCTTGCATTATGATTTACATCGCTGTTCACCATGCAAAGGCCAGATTGAGAATTGAGTAGCAGAAGGAGATGAAGCCAGAATAAAATAAATAGAAACCATTTCACTGGTAACAGTGTTCTTACATTCCCTTTTAGAAATTATACTTTAAAAAGGGGTTATTTTATCACCATCTGTGAGAAATTCAGATTCAATGACAAAATTTTTTTTGAAGATAATTTCTGGAGCAAATTTTGTTCTAAACTGTAAATAGTTTTTTTTTTTTTCCCTTTAATAGAAGAATATGGAAACTGGCAGAGCAAGTCACCTATCACATGTACTTGATATCACTGAAGAAAGCCTAGGCTCCAAGTTGACTGTAGGACAGGAAAAAAATATACTTATATTTAACTATTGGCCCCAGAGATTTTAGCTCTTAAAATTTATTTGCGTTGCTACAAAATTCTTTAGTGGTTGAATGCCATTCCTCTTAGCCTGACAGCTGTCTCTCGCATTTTCTTCTCTATGGAGCCAATGTTTATTTCTATCAGGAGACACTAAATCACGTCGTTTGACACTTCTAATTTATCTTCTTTAGCTGAAAAGGTTAATTTAATGCTTTCTCCACTGCATATTAGAAATTGTTCTGAGAGCAGCAGCTTCACATAAAGAAAACGTTTCAGAACAAGATGTTCTACTCATCAGGAAACACAGGCCCATCACAGGGTTTGCCCTCATAAGCCAGTTCTAAGCTTCTGCCTCAAGTTAAAATTTGTTGCCTCATCCCTTCTGTGGTGTGTTCATCTGCAGCAGCCCAGATCCCTGTTTATGTTCAAGATGCTCATTCCCCAGCTGCTGGGCATGTTGGAAGTGCTGGCTCATACCTGGGCCTCTCTCAATATTGCCTTCACAGAAACAAGCTGCCTCGTTGAAGGTTTCATCTAATCCACAGAGTAGTAGATACGGGGATACAGATGCCCAGTTGGAAAGTTCATCCCACATCTGGGGTGCCCCATGGATCAACTGAGACTATCACTGCAAATGTATCCCAGCTAAAATTCTCTCCGTCCAGTCCTATTCCCTTCCGTCATAGCATTGTCTTCAGGAATCCTCTCCAATGAAGCATCTGAATGGACATCTCAGAGACTCAGACCACCAAGCTGTGGAAAACCTTGGTCTCACTGAAGACACTGTTCACAAGTCCTTCCATTCATTCATTCGATATTTTGCAAGTTTCCGTGATGATACACATGGTATTAATTGCTGAGAATGTGATTGTAAATAAGATGTGACACTTTTTTTAAAAAAAAAATGTTTATTTATTGGCCTCCCCAGTGGCGCAGTGGTTGAGCGCTGCGCTGTGGAGCTGTCGGCAGCGGCGACACGAGTTCGATGCCCAGCTGGGGAAAATCCCACATGGTGCAGCACTCCTCTCCTGCCTCGCCCGCTGCTCCCCTCAGCAATGTATTTCTGATTTGCCTGTTCTGCTCCCCACTCTGTCTCTGGTGAGCCCTCTTGCTGCCCCATGCCTCTGGCCTGTACCCCAGCTTGTATGTATAAATGAAATGAATCTTAAAAAAAATGTTTATTTATGCATACAAGAACTGGGTGTAGGCCAGAGGTGCAGAGGGTGAGAGGATTCGCCAGAGACAGAGTGGGGAGCAGAACAGGCAGATTGGCTGAAATACCCTGCTGAGGGGAGCAGCGGGCGAGACAGGAGGGGTCTGCTACACCCTGTGGTCAGCTTCTTGGCCAGGCCAGGGATCGAACTCCTGCCACAGTGGCTGGCAATAGCTCCATAGTGCTGAGACTTTAACCCGTGTGCCACCAGGGAGGCCCAGATGTGATACTTGACCAGCATCCTGGTGGAGGTTATAGGATAAAAAAAAAAAAAAAGCAGTATTTAAAATAAATTGCAATATATGCTGCAATTAGAGCAATTCAGGGAGGTGGACCACATCCATTATTGAGAAGTATGGGAAGAGTCTCTGAAGGCAAAGATCTCTTGCTTAATACTATAGGGTAAACAGGATGAGCTAGGTTGTAGGAAGCAAGATATATTCCAGGCAGAGAAAACACTGGGTTTTGAGACCCTGGGGTCAGAGATTGTGTATGAGTCACTGGAAGAGTTCAGTGTAGCTGCAATTTAGAGTGCAAGATATAGGAGTGGCAGGCATGACAGTCACATTACAGTGTTCCATGGAAGGATTTTTTAAACAATATTTTAACACCTTCATTGAGGTATGATATGTAACATGAGGCATAAATGATCTCTGATCATCTTACATATTTATTTAAAATACGATTTTTGATAAATTCTAATACACAAATATACACACAGACCATATCATCACAATCCAAACACTGAACTCATTTGTCACATCCAAATGTTTCCTCATGCCCCTTTCTAAATACTTTCTCCAAAATACTGATACATTTTTGTCATTATAGTTTTCAATTTCTAGACTATTGTAATTAAAATGACATAGGGTATTTTATTTTATCTGGCTTATTTCACATAGCATAATTATTTTGCAATTCATTCATGTTGTCTCTGTATCAATATTCCATTCCATTTTGTTGTCCATTTGTATTCCAAGCTAAGAATTACCATATTTTATTTATCCACTCACTGTACATAGACATTTCAGTTTTTAACTATTACAAACAAAGCTGCTACAAACATTTGTAGAAAGGTCTTTGTCTTTCTTGTAGATAAATACCAATGAGTGGAATGACTGAGCCAAATGGAATGTACCTATTTAACTTTGTACAAAACTGTTATAATGTTTTTCAAAGGTTGTGCCATTACCCGAACCCACACAATATACAAGAGTTCCAGCTCTGTCCAGCCCTTACCGACACTTGATATTGTCAGTCTTTTTCATTTTAGCTGTACAACTGGTGTGTAGTAGTATCTTACTGTGGTTCCAATTTGCATTTTCATAAATATTTCTTGTAATTTTAAGATTTTTGTATATTTACACTGATCAGAAACTTGATAATTATATATCTGGTGTTGTTTTCATAATGTGCCATGTTCTTAACATTTATTTAGGTTTTTAGATCTGTAGGTTTTGATCAGATTTTAACCATTTTTCATTATTATTTCTTCAAATATTTTTTTCCTGTACCACTCTTCTCTCTTCCCTCTGTTTCAGAATTCTTTATAAATACATTAGGTAACCTGAGGTCCCATAGCTCTGTGATGCTCTGTTCACTATTTTGATTGTCTTTTTTTCCCTCTGTGTTTCATTTTGGATAAGTTCTATTATGAATGTGTTCAGGTTTACTAAGCTTTTCTTTTGGGACTTTTTTTTTTGCCATTAATCCCATTTATTATATTTTTCATCTCAGTTGAGTTTTTATGCCTTTAAGTTTTCCTTGGGTCTTTTTTTTAATTTATATTTTTTTACTTATATCTTTTACATTGTTGTGTATTCTCCTTGGGTTACCCACAACCAATTCACCCATGAACTGTCACCATAGTTCCTTGTGCTCTTTTCTTCCCCATTTTAAACCCTTATCTTCTCTGTCCCTTACTGACCTTCTCTCATTTATGGTTGCCTGCTATTTTTTGTTTTTGTTTTGTTGTTATTGTTGTTGTTATTTTCTCCTTCGGATCTCTTATTTGGGTCCTCTACATTCCTACTATAAGTGAAGCCATTCGATATTTTTCTTTCTCCTTCTGGCTTATTTCACTGAGCACGAGCCCTTCTAGCTCCACCCATGTTGCTACGAATTGCATGAGTTTATCTTTTTTGATTGCTGAATAGCATTCTATTGTGTATATGTACCACATCTTCTGGATCCAGTCATCTATTCTTGGGCATCTAGGTTGTTTTTGCATATCTCTCATTTTCTATTTTTTTTTTTAATTTTTTTTTTTTTTTTTTTTTACATACAAGCTGGGGTACAGGCCAGAGGCGTGGGGCGGCGAGAGGGTTCACCAGAGGCAGAGTGGGGAGCAGAACAGGCAGATCAGAAATACACTGCTGAGGGGAGCAGCGGGCCAGGCAGGAGAGGTCTGCCGCACCATGTGGGATTCTCCCCTGGCTGGGCGTCGAACTCACGTCGCCGCTGCCGACAGCTCCACAGCGCAGCTCTCAACCGCTGCGCCACCGGGGAGGCCCCTCTCTCATTTTCTATTTAATATATTCAACCTTTTTTCTTGCTTCTTAAACACATACAATGAAGTTCAAATTACCTTTCTGATGTTTGTTAGTTTGAATGTTGCTTTCTGTTATGGTTCCATTTCAGTTGATTGAATTTTTTTCTCATTATGAATCATATTTTCCTGGTATATTTTTTACCTGCATAGTAACTTTTATTATATGCCATACATTGTGAGTTTGATCTTGTTGGGTGCTGACTATCTTCCTATTCTTGAGCTTTGTTCTGGGATATGGTTGAATTACAGAGTTGCAATCTTGCTTTTATAAATTGTTAGACTAGTCCAGAGCAGTTTTCAGACTGGGTCTAGTCATTCATGGCTTTCTGATTTTTCTACTGAGCAGTACATGAAGTACGAGTTTTTCCAGTCTGGCTGGTAGTAATAGGCACTCTTCCCAGCCCCACGTGGGCACAGGCTACTGTTCCCGCTGAGCCTTTCAAGTGGTTCTTGGCTTTGAGTAGTTTCTCCACATGTACTTGCTGATCAGTGCTCAGCAGAATATGTGAGAGGATATTGTACACATTTCCGAGCGCCCTCCCTGCTCAAATACTCTGTTTCCTGGCTGCTGTGCTCCTCCCAAGCTCTCAACTCTGTCTCCTTAATACAGGGAATGTGCCCATCATAAAACATCAGAGTGCACATTACATTTTTTTTTTTAAGATTTTATTTTACAGGCCAGAGGCGTGGGGCAGCAAGAAGGTTCACCAGAGGCAGAGTGGGGAGCAGAACAGGCAGATCAGAAATACACTGCTGAGGGGAGCAGCGGGCAAGGCAGGAGAGGTCTGCCGCACCATGTGGGATTCTCCCCGGCCGGGCGTCGAACCCGCGTCGCCGCTGCCAACAGCTCCACAGCGCAGCGCTTAACTGCTGCGCCACCGGGGAGGCCCGCACATTACATTTTTTTACTTATTTTGTTGTAGTTTAGTAACTGATAATCTTAGTTAACTGAATTCATTAAATTAAATCATTTTCTTTTTTCTTTTTTTTTTAAGATTTATTTATTTACGTATGCATACAAGCTGGGGTACAGGCCAGAGGCATGGGGCAGTGAGAGGGTTCACCAGAGACAGAGTGGGGAGCAGAACAGGCAGATCAATGGAAATACACTGCTGAGGGGAGCAGTGGGCGAGGCAGGAGAGGTCTGCTCCGCCATGTGGGAATGTCCCCTGCTGGGCATCGAACTCGCGTGGCCACTGCCTACAGCTCCACAGTGCAGTGTGGTGCCACCAGGGAGGCCCTAAATTAAATCATTTTCAACCATTTCTTTTCAGGAATGAAAATAAGAATCTAGGAATTATTCATTGCCATTCATAGAATTCATATAACTCAATGTTATCACCACTAAATGTTAAATCGGAAAGGTTTTGTTAATGTTATTTCCTTTGGAAGAAGTTGTTTCTGTCTGTTGTTGTGTCTGTCTGTTGTTGTGTCTGTCTGTTGTTCTGTCTGTGATAGAAACTTAAATTTCTTTCATCTATATTTACTATTTTTAATTTCTTTTGATCTTTGCCCCAAAAATTGTGTATATTTTATATATACATACGTACATGTGTGTACACACACACACACGG
The DNA here is from genome assembly GCA_004024925.1 of Scalopus aquaticus. Classification (NCBI taxonomy): domain Eukaryota; kingdom Metazoa; phylum Chordata; class Mammalia; order Eulipotyphla; family Talpidae; genus Scalopus; species Scalopus aquaticus. Next base: position 50,206 of record PVIJ01005917.1, on the reverse strand, counting down.
ATATATATATATATATATATATATTCCCTTAAACTGACTCATTTTATAAGTGTATGTATCTATATATAAAATAGTTGTCAGTAAGGTTTTATTGTTACTTATTCCTATAAAAATCTTCTAACTGGGATATCAAGTAAGGTAATTAAAGGCAAAGACTCCTTTGGAAGAAGGGATATTTGCACTTAAGTGTCTTCTAATCAACAATTCGTAGTGTCTTTAACTAGCAGAAGGCAGTCTCCTAGACTCTTTATCAAAGATTCTGTCAGTGACAGATGATCTCCAAAAGGTGTTTTGTCAAGCAAACAGGGGCATAATGAGAGTAACGAATAAATTAGACCTTTGGTGGTGATCATGATGTAGTGTTTATAGGTGTCGGATTATAATGCTACATACCTAAAATTTATATATTGTAATCCAGTGTCACCTCAATAAAAATATATTTTTTAGAAAAAAAAGAGTGCAAGCTTGTGCATGACCCCATCTGTTGGTTCCGTTAGAAAGACATCTGTTAGCAACTCTTCATAATCCACATCAAATTGACTCCTGCAGTCTGAAGTTGTAGGAGGCTGTTTTGGCTACCTGAATTACCTTTGGCTATTTCAGATTCATGGTGTTCTTTTTTTTTAAATCCATTTGTTAAATAGCCAGGATAATGAGTAAAGAAAGACAGGCTGGAATTGATTGGTCTCACTTGGGAAAATGACCACCTGACACTAGTAGAAACATGATAGATGCCAAGAGCTTTGTAAGAGACAAACCAAGTTTTTTTTCAAGTCCGGATTTTACTCCCACTAGAGGCAGTTTCATGACGTGAAGTTTATTAACCAAGTGCATCTAACTGCCAGCAAGTTGAAATTGCACTTTCTGTTTGCAGGCAGCAGGATTTCTCCTAGCAACCTGTGGCTGTTTTAAGGGCAGACAGAATGGAGTCACACAGCCAGCTTTCTCCATATGGGGTAAGGAAAGGGCTGTGCAAAGGCAGAGTGCAAAATGTAAGTGCTTTAGGAAATGCACTCTAGCTCCTTGTTGCAAGAACATCTAATATACGTGTAAGATCAAACACATAGAAATGAATTAAGTGCTCAAAAACAAGAACATGGGAGATGAATGAGCAATGTCAATGATTAAGAATGCTGAATTATATGAGAAGGTACAGTTTATACATTTGTTAGTTTTGGGGGCAAATAAATTTATACTATGGGTGGTAGTAAAGAAGGGGATTTTAAGTGTAGTAGGCATATATTATTGTTTTCAGTTTTGATGAGCAAACCCAACTCCAGGCCTCCCTGGTGGTGTACGGTCTTAAGTCTCAACACTATGAAGCTATTGGCACTACTGCAGCACAAATTCAATCCCAATCCCTGGCCAGGAAGCTAACCCACATGATGTAGCAGTCCTCTCTTGTCTCGCCTGTTCTGCTCCCCACTCTGTCTCTGATGAATCCTCTCACCCCCCTATACCTCTGGTCTTTATGCCAGCTCTTGTATGCATAAATCAATAAATCTTAAAAAAAAAACCCAACCCCAAAATACAACAAGCAGGTATTTCTTACATGTCTACAGCTAGGCTGGGGTGTCTCTTATAAACGTCTTCAGCCTTTGGTTGGACCCAGACTGGAGATACACAGATAGCTGCCAGTTACTCCTGACTGTTATCTCCTGGCAGAGGTCAGAAGCTCTCATGTGAGTAGGGATAAATGAAAGGTGCCTCTTGTAGCCTTGGCTAGGGGCTGGTATACAGCCAGTTCTTCCCAAATCCCTCTGGCCAAAGCAAATTCCCTGATGAATTCCAAATTCAGTAGGGTAGGGATGTTTTCTTCTCCTTTGGGATGACAAAAAGAGTAGCTATCTCCTGAAAGGTGAGCTAATTTGACACATCTTTTTATTCCCTCTACTTTAGAAATGGCAATAAATAAGAAAGACAAAAGCAAAATCACTTGTTACCCTATTATCCAGACGTCACTATTGTTAATTGTTAGTCTGTAAACATCTTATCTTTTATCAGTATGTATGGGTGCAGAGTGGAGCGGCATTAATAAAGAGGTCCTGGGAAGGGAGGAACAGTCATAAAGAAGTGGAAAAGGGGAAAGACTAGGGCAGTTCCCAGAGTGGAAAGGGATTTAGTTAAACTGCTGTGTTTTGATGACTATCTCACTCTAAGGGATTATATTACTATAGGGGCATTAAGAAACTCTCTAATCCCCAGCTTTAATCTTTAAAATGGGGCTAACAATCGTGTCTACTTCTGTGGTAGGTGTAAAAATTAAATGAATTATTGATGTAGGTAAAATAGAACTTGCAACATGGTAAATGCTCAAGAAGAATGAGGCACTATCATTAAATATAATGTGGCAAGATATTATCTGTAAGTATTGGCCTGCTTATCTTACATGCAATAATACTCTTGCTCTCACTGGATACCCATGAGTTGTCATTCCTGTCTAGGCAGTGTCTGAAGCAGAAATAAAAGAGTGAAATGTAATAAGCATAATTCAAGAAAGAAAGGTTTGGGTACCTGCTTGCTGAGTGGCAGAAGTTCCCATTCCCGAAGCCAAAATCAGTGATCATATAGTACATTTGGAAGTCTATATATCCTCTTACACACTTTTAACTTGACATCTAAGATTTCCCAAAGTAAGTTTAAATTGATATAATTTCTGGTGTTTTACAAATATGAATAATTTAAAATAAAATAACTGATAAAATTGAAATATACCAATCAACACAGTACATCAATAATTTCTTCCTTGATATTGTATATCTTTTGCTTCTTTTCAACTTGAATTAACATTGCCATTCCATTTTTACTTTTTATCTCTGTATCATCTGTTTTTATGCTTCAAAGGTTTTTGTTGATAACTCTACCATTATAAAGAAACTACACATGTGAAAAATGGAAATTTTCTTTATTGAATGGTTGTAAACATTAACTTTTTTCAACTTGAGTCATTAACATTATTGTGCATCATGAAATATAGTAGTAATATTGCTATACAATTATTGACCACTGTAAGTTATATTTTATTAGAAATCCATCTCATTGGGATTAGTGTTTTTCTTTGAATATGTAGGAAATTTCCAGAATGGGACACAGTTCTGCATGAGTTATATTCCAATTTGTTGTATTTTTACAGATATGAGCATAGAAGAATAATTTTCACAGAAATCAGTAGAGGAGAATAGAAGAAAGTTTCATTACTTATTCAGAGATGTGTCATTCAGTTCCTTTAAAGCCAAAAATCACAGTGATATATCATCAAAAATTATTTTTAATTATAGACTGCTTGACACATTTTTAGGGCCAAAATCACAGTGATATATCACCAAAAATTAATTTTAGTCATTTTTAATTAAGTCTTCAAATTGGCAAAAACAAAGAGTTAGAAACCACCTAACTTGAAAAATGATTTCTTTCCCAGTTGGTACAGTCCCACTCTTTCTTAATATCTAGGCAGCAACCACAAAACTTCACAAAGATATACCAAAGCACTGTAAATTATATTTGTTACTCTTTTATTGAGAAGTGCCTCATTTAACCCAATATGCCTCAAAAGAGGGGAAAAAATAAAAATGTAATTTTATCATACTCTTCTTTGCACTATGTTGTATTATTTATCTTGTTATACACTTTAAGTATATTTTAATAAATACTTTAACATTGCAGAATTAATTTATTAAATTTATGAAACATGTTTACCTATAATCTAATATGCAAAGTGTCCCCAAGCTAAATAGACTGGCATTCTATCAGAAAATTTTTTCATTATATATCAACTTCAACCAAGTGTATTAATATACTTCTGAAGTGTTATTATAAAAAGTTTCAAGGAAATAAATTTATATAGAGAGACGCTACAGACAGTAGGATTAAAATGATGTCAAACAAGAAGAATCAATGTATTATGAAGGCAATATAATAAATCAAAAAGTTGTTTCTTATTACTTAATTTATAATAATTAAGTGAAATGTTTAGCTTAAACTATAAGTTCTTGATAAAGCAGGAGACATAAAACTTGGCAATCCTTGAGTACAAGTGAGGATTTACCAATTACCTATTGATACAATATTGCTGTATAACCACTAACCAGATAACATCAGTGTCCTATGCCTGTCAATATTTATTTCTTACATTTATTGCTAGTATCTGCTGATCTAGGTTCATTTTTAACTAGGCTTCCTAGTTTGCATGGGAATCAGGTGGTCTAGGTTAGAGGGCTGTCTCAGCCATTTTTTTTTTTTAGTTTTTTTTTTATTATTTATGTCTTTTACATTATTGTGTGATCCCCATAGTTTTCCCACCACCAATTCACTCGTGAACCGTCACCATAGTCCCCTGTGCTCTTTTCTTCCCCATTTTGAGCCCTTATCCTCCCCCTCCCAAGCTGAATGTCTCTCTTGTTTGGTTCCCTATATTCCTGTTACAAGTGAAACCATTCAATACCACTCCTGGGATTCTACTCATAGGACACAAAAACACTAATCCAAAAGGATACATGCACCTGTATGTTTATTGCAGCACTGTTTACGATAGCTAAGGTATGGAAACAACCCTGATGCCCAAAAATAGATGATTGGATCAAGAAGACGTGGTCCATATATACAATGGAATACTATTCAGCATTCAAAAAAAATAAACACATGTAATTCACAGCGACATGGATGGAGCAAGAAGGGATAATTTTCAATGAAATAGGCCAGAAAGAAAGAGAAAAATGCTCAGCCTTTTCACATATGTTTCTCACTGGTCTTCTAAGAGGAGCAGGTCACCCTGGTCCTGTCCATTACACAGTGATAGCAGAATCAAAAAAAGACAGGTGTTTCCAAATGCTTGATTCTTTTGCAACTTAGGTTAGAAGTTGGAATATTGGTTTTTGTTTTGTTGGACAGATCTAGTCATTAGGCCAAACCTAAATGTGAGAAGTCTCTGAGCTACATATACAAATCTCCTTGAGCTCTCCACAGAGAGAGCACACTATGCAACTGAGTGGCTGAGAACATGGGCACCAAACAGAATAGAGGCTGGAGGCCATTAATCCAGTCTCCCACTTGCAAGTCTAGTGAACTTGGAACTTCAACTCTTGGAATAATTAAATGTGAATCAAATGTAAAAATCAGATAGATTTCCACTGAGTTCATTAACTACCATGACCCAACTTTTCCTGAATATTAAAAAAAAAAAAGGACAGAGAGTAAAACAACATACTGCGAAAATCTAATCAATCTGGACACTGGAATGTAGTTTTTTAAAATAGGCGATAGAAATTATTAAACATTTTATAACATGAAAAAGATAGGATCACCAGTAATGTATTTATTTCAGCCTTCAAGATGGTTCCAAATATCTCATTGAAAAATGTGTATTAACTTTGAGGCAAGTTATGTAAAAGTTTTACCTCTGAGTTTTGACCAACATACATTGAAAAGTTAGGTGACCTGAAGAAACATTCCAGTTACAGCGCAAAGAATCAATACCATTCATCTATGCTACTTAGACTATTGGAAATTGCTTTTTTTTCCAATGAAATAGCACATCTTAGGGATGATACTTGAAAAAATTTCTTACTTTTAAGAAAATTATGTTTTTTATTTATTTGTTGCTGGTGGCCACTTTGCTCATAGGAATTTGTCTTTCAAGAGTGATTCATCCTTTGATACTGGTTGGGAAATGGGAACCACATTCTTAAATAATTTTCTTCCCCACATACCCTCCAGTATGACATATATCTGAATTCTGAACATCTCAACATGGTTCAAAATGCTCACTTCTATTAGAAACAGACTAAAGATAAAAATAGAATGGACTATGTATTATGGATGATGTATATGTATTATGACTTTAAAAGCAGTTTATTAATTTTTTTACTCAAATTAATGTGGTGTAATTTTCTCCCTAGATGAATTTTGGAATCATTTACCAATTTTAAGTAATATCTTTTAGGATTTTAAAGTGTGTTTAAGATTTAGATTAACTGGAGGTAACTATTCTGACTTTGCCATGTTTTTCTTTATGCAGAATTGTGATATTTATATGTTTATTTATTAATAATTAATATTCATAAGCTAAAATCTTATTTTGTTATAATTCATCCTTCACATTACTTTCTTAGGTTATTATTTAATATTCTTACTTCTATTCTTAAGAAATGAAAGTTGTTTTTAGTTATAACTACTGATTATTTTTAATAGCAAAAATCTTAGAACACATTTTCAGAGTTGTTAGTATTTAAATGAATCGCCTCAGGATTTTTACATTTAGGAAACTTTAATTAATGTTTAATAAAGTAAACATTAATTTAATTGTACTTTTGAGTTATAGGTATGAGATTTTTATTTAATAATTCGAGTACTTTTAAATGACAAACTTAAAATCACACACTCTTAAATTCACACTATATTAGTTTGAAAGGTCTGTGCTTTCTATTAGTTATTTGTTGTTATAATGAACCATCCTGAATTTTAAAAATCTAAGCTTATTTTCCAAATAAAGTATGTAGAAACAATTAGATTTTTGACAGCTGGCTGTCTCATTGAATTGCAGTTCCCTTTGTCCATCCAAATGTTTTTAGCAATTCACAATGAGAAAAAGCATTCTGAATGAGCTTTCATTAAAAAATTCCAAGGACTATAGAAAGTGTTTATGGCTCTGTTTTTCTCCTTTTAAGATTTCTTTTGGCAACCACAATAAAATATGTGTCATAAAATAAATAGATTTTGATGTACCTGAAGAAGAATGTCAGATTTATAGCCTCTGGTTAGAATAAGGAACATTTACAGATTTGATGTGAAGTATGTAGAAGAGTATATCAGCCATCTAATGGACTTCATACAGAGATACAAAAACAGAATTCTGCTTTAGTTTTCCTGCAGAAAAAAAATGTGTTATATTAAATCATTTTTAGTTCAAAGATTGATGGAATTAGCAGTTGCTCAAAAAATATTGTCAATCTTTCTCTGAAGTCAACCACAATAATGCAACAACAAAAAAGTATTACCCATTAGCAGGGTCATTAGCAGTCACCTTACGTGGTGCTGCTGAAAATTGATGACCAAAACAAAGGATGACTCCTTTAATTCACTCACATTCATCTTGGAAGTCAGAAGAATGAATGGACTATTTTCAAAAGATGGGATGAGGCAATTTATCTTTGTTCATATTGGACAGAATATCTCTGCCCATAAGACACTTATACCTAAAGTAAAGAGAAATAAAGTGGGGTGGGGGAGTGGAGAGAAATGAGGAAAAATGACAATATGGGGGCTAGGGAAGGAGAGAAAAATATGTTTTTAAATAAACAATGATAGAATATTAGAGACAGGGTTTTATTACAGTAAGCATGAGAAGAAAATTCAAAAGAAAGAATCAAAGAAGAATGGAATATATAGTTAGGTTGTAATGAAGCAGAGCCAAATAAAGTCATAATAGAAAATGAATACTATGGAACTACAAAATATGAGTAGGGTATTATTACAGTTTAAAATTCTGTGCCTCTCATGTTATTGGATTGTAACCTACAGAATAATATAAATACCTATGAATCCATATTGATATAAACAAGTCAGAGAGAAAGGACAGCTTTTCCTTAGTGAAGAATTACAGTTAATCATCAGAAATAATAAGGATAAAACAAGTGACCACTGAAGAAATAAGGTAACAGTAAATATTGGAGGCGTGATCCACCAATGGTTGCTAAAATGAGTAGCTGGAACTTTGAGGAGAATTGAATGCTTTCACGGTCTCAATTATTTCCCCCCATATATTTGTTAATTAAAAATGGACAAATAGTGGTATACAGGGGAGGAATTCAAGACCCACAGATAGACCCTTAGCCAAGTGATCACTAGTAGTATCTCTAATGATAAGACTTTTGGACATTATGTACTCTCTGACATGCATTAAGAAAGAACCAAATAACTTCCATGCTTCTGTGTTAAATATGTCTAAACCCCTAAAAATAACCTTATACAAAAGCAAATGAAGTATTTTATAAATAAACTGACTGGTCCTCTTTAAAAGTCCTGAAAGACAAAGAAAGATTGGAGACTGGTCAGAGACTAGAGAAGACTAAGGAGACAGTACAGCTAAATGGATCCGATTTAGGGAGAGGAGTGGGGACTCGTTAGTGGAAAATCTGGTGAAAGGTGACTAAGGTCTGTATTTTAATTAATACAGTGTTCCAATGTTAACTCCTGGATTTGATCATTTTGCTGTGGGTTTGGGAGATGAACAAGAAGGGAACACTGAGTACAGGGTCTAAGGAAACTACTATTTTGCTTTTTATTTTTTTGGAAATGCTCTTTTGTAGCTTTTCTATAAATCTAAAATTATTCCAACATGGAAGTTAAAAAATTCTGGGCCTCAAGCAAACATTTTAGACAAAATTTCTATTGTAGGAATAATGTATATGACAAGTTTATTTGTGTTTGGTCTTTTTTTTAATCTATCAAATGGTAATTTTTTTCTTCTGTAGCTGCATCTTTTATAAGGACTGATTATGCCCCTTTTGCTCAGGGGTGATTATAGGACCCTGTAATTCTCAGCTCCAGCCAAGATTTTCCAGGCTTGGCACTATAATGAGTACATAGAAGAACAACAATCTTCTGGTGACTTAATCAATTACCAAACCAGTAGTCATTATAATATACTCATGTGAGTGGCATATGCCTGTTTCCCTGGGACCAGGTAATTCTGGATCTCCATGTTATGATGGGAGTGAGGAGAGGGGGAAGGAGAATAACCCCTAAATTTACTTAAATAACCATCAAGTGTCTAAGTAGAGGTTTGAATCAAATTTAATTTAATTTTAAAAATATTGTACAGTTCTCACATCTCCAAGATTGAAGATTAATACTTATTCTTACTGCTTCTCTTAAATCTTCTGTTAACTATTCAATAAATAAAATGATGATGAATAATAGCCCTCTTCTTTTGTAGGCATAACATATAATAAGGCAGAAGTTCCTTAATTTCATATGATCATATTTCTGCATTCCTCTATTCCAGACATGGGAAAAATCCCGACTATTGAATAGTTGGTTCAAGTACCTGTAATATATGGTTCCTCCATTCGTTTGTTTTTTTTTTAATTGAAAGCATTGGTAATTTTCATGTTAACTTGCCTTTTCTGTAACTTTTAGGCTTCACTTTGTGTGCTTTATAGCAGTGAACTCAGAGAAGGCACATGGAAGGCTCCTCAAACTGGGTATGATGCAGTTAAGTCTCCACTTCACCGGCTTGGCCGCCAAATGAATGTTTTCCTTTTATTTGGTTTAGACAAACAAGCAACTTAATTTACAGAGTACTTTGATTTTCACTTGATTCTAGTAGAGTTCAGAAAAGAAGTTCCCAGTGTTACCCTCCATCACTACCAGTATTTTTTTCTCAATGGGGTTTAAGTGCATTTCAGCGAAGAAGGAAAAGTTTGATAGATGGCTTATCAAGGAAATAAATAATACAGTGTTTGCCCACTGCTGCCTGGGTAACCTGAATTTGCATTAGAATCCAGCTACAATTTAACAGTGAAATTTATGGTGCTTCTACCAGACTTTTTTAAAATTCCCTGGACTGATCATCTAAGTTCATTCTTAATGTCACATTAGCGATTTAAGTGTTTCTGTTTTCCCCTTGAAGGTGTCATTTAAGAATTTATAGTTGTGTCCAAAGGAAATATTTTTTAATTCAGAAAAATAGTTTATAACATGACTTTTCCTGGGCTTTGGATTAGACCCTGAGTTTAAAACTATAGTAACAACACTATGGGTGAGAACATAGATTATCAATGAGCTTAAAATGAAAAGATTGGAGACTAAGTCACAAGATTTTATAGTAAGTAATTTGAGTATGTGTGTATCTGAGTGAGAGATGAGTAGAAGGGCAGTTAGAATGAACTCACTGCTGTCTTACAGTAATATCATTCAAAGTTTGACTTAATCTAATTGCTTCTCTTCAGGTATGATGATCTCTAAGTATGATCATGATTTTCATGTTGATCTGTCTTAAGTTCTTTATTTACTCATTCAGCATGTAGAATTAACGGCCTAGCAAGAGAAAATGTTCTGATTCTCCTCTAGAATTTCTAGATCTTGTGACTGATTTCTCTGGGTGAAGAAATTAAATGACTCCCAGTTATTTTTCCCCCCAAAGTTCTTAAGAGCTTAAGAGTAATATTGTCACTATTTCTATAATGTATATACAGTTACATATCTTATTATTTATTAATAATTTGGCTCTGTGGAGTTGGCTTCAGTGGAATCTAAATCTGATGCAGCCTCTTCTGGGTACCGACAGGAGGATTATTTAGGATATTCAAAGCAATGTCTGAGTTCTAGCCTCCTTTACCTTAAATCATAATGCCTTATCATGTCCAACTTTATTCTTTTCCTAATTTGTAAGGAATAATATCTCTGTGTTACCTATTAGCAGTGTGATCTTAGGCAAGTTACCTTAATTTATTTTAGTCAATTTTCCCGAATCCTAAATGAAGCTAATAATTTGTACTTAATAGACATGATGTTTGTATTTATTAAAACACTTAGAAAGTATATGGCACATTTTTGAAGTCCATGATGAATATTCACAAAGTGCTGGTAAATTTGGGCCTCCCTGGTGGCGCAACAGGTTAAGCACAGTGCTGTGGAGCTGTCGGCAGCTGATTGCTCTGATAGGACTTGAAGGAAGCCTGGGTCACCATCTAGGGAGAATGCTTGTCTTCCTTAAACCTTGAATTTCATCCCCATTTATCACCTGAAAGGCCCACCTACTTCATAGTCTGTGTTCCTTCACACAGGATTGGGATACAGTGTTGCAGGAATTTTGACAGGATTTTTACTCCTGAAAAGAGGATAAAGGTTAGAAAGTTACATTGTGGTTTTCTTAAAATTCCTTAGCAGCACATCAAAGATTAAAATGGGATTAGAAATAGAAGATAAACTTCCAAGGAAATGACTTGTGTTTCTGTTGAAAGGTTCTGTTGCAGGAAAAGCGTCTAAATAAATGCCCTGGGGAAGCCACCATCACCAAGAAAGATAATGACCCTCAGAGGTTAATCCATGCAGAAGGGCTAAAAACATCATATTTTGTAATGTCAGTTTCTATTATGTCATGAACTGAATAATGTCCAAATGCAGCATAATTAATTAAAATCTTAACGCTTAACATAATTTAAATGACTTCCCAACTTTGGATCATTCTAAAATCTCTCAGCACGCATGTTAGCCTCACTAGTCTTCTCTCCTCTTTCTTTTAAAAATCACAAACTTTATCTGTTGCAAAGTATTTGTAAGAAAGTGCAAAATGATCCTTTGACTCCATTTAACATACGGAGAATGGGAATCATAAGGATGTTAGATGTTTTTATGCAGCTACAGCAAAAGGTCACCAGATGAAGCAAAAGCAATTTCAGGGTCTGACTTCCTTCCACTGAATTATAAAGTTCAGGTAATAATAAAGAAAACAGGAAATTTCCAGAAGCTTACTGGGAAGACAAATCCTGGCTGAAACTTCATTGTAGTCAAAATTTCATTCTTTGTCCCCAAAGTGTTTCCTCTCTACTTTAAGAAATATTGAGAAAATAAATATTTCCCCAAAGTAAATAATTGCTAAGCTTTTGAAGCTATAATGCCATATTCTTGTTGCATTATGTATGTTCTTAAAATCCTGCATAGATTACATTTAAAAAAAAAGCTTTGTGTCATTTTATGGTAGGATTCTAGGATGAAGCAAAATTACTCTACAGTTCAAATTATTTCCCTCAGAACATCATAATGCATTTATTAATTCTCTTTCTTTTTCTCTTTTTCTTACCTCCTCCTAACTACCTTTGTTTCACTGCTACTCTTATCCCCAGTTACCTGAAAGCACAGTTGTAAACAGATTATTTTTAGATTTGAAACAGATTGATGTTAGCTGTATGTTGTGACAGGCAGTATTGCATAGTGGGTAATAGAATATTCTAGAATCAGACTGACTAAATTTGAGTACCTGTCTCCACTTATTAAATGGATAACATAGGCAAGTCTAGCCTAAGTAAGACCTTTATTTGTCTCTGTCTCTTCATGTAGAAACTGGCTATGATAATAGTACTTACCTCACAAGATCATGGTTAATATTAAATCAAATGTGATTTAGAAAAATTTAGAGCAGTGCCAGGCATGTGTTATTCATTGTGGAAGTCACACCTTATTGTTTTTGTTACCCTAGTCCATCACTTTGCTAAATGGTTAGGAGCTGCACAGGTTCAAAGCTACTTGTGGTCATGATATATTTTCATGTCATTCACAGGATGATGTCCTACCAGATTCTAATCCAGAAAAGTCTGACACCTTGACACATGGATACTCTGGCAACCAATGGTATGTACATGGTCTTGGCTCTGCTGAAGACCCCTTGTTGATTTTGCATCTGGACATAGTGGGCCAATATTGTATGATGTACAAGGTGTCATTAAGCCTGCAGGGGCTCCTTCGATCACAGAAAATAACAGGTCACATTGTTCCTGTGGGGGAGCAAACACAGACACCAAATGACTTAACTCTTTCAAGTGAGTAAGATGTTAATTTGGATTCTGGCTTGAGAGTTGAGCTGTCCTGAGCTACATATAATCATTTAAATATTTATTATCAGAAACTGTCTACTGCATCTCCCTGGCTCCCGCCAGGACCCTCATCTCTCCTGTATAATAATAAGCATGACTTTCTCCCTAAAGTACCTACATCAGGGTTTTAAGGAACTTTGTCAGCATTGAAAATGTGTCTGTCTGTATTAGCTGCTTTGAAGTTTTTTTCTGAATCATTGCTTTAAAACGTGTCCTTAGGTGGCTTTAGAAAGAAATATTCAGTTAAATTTTTATCTTATGCCCACTGTTGGGCTAGATTGAAAAAGACCCAAAAAACACATGTTCTTGCATTGAAACAGTATCAGTTCCTTAGAGGGGGTCTATGAAGATTCTATTGTTGAGAGATTTGCAAAAACAGAGATTTTTATTGGCAATATGTTTATCATATTTAAAACAATCTGATGTTTCCTATACATGTAAAACAATGATATATAAAATTCATGCTACATTTATAAACATTTTTATGCATTTGTGCATAATTTAGGCATTATACAGAAAAGAAAATGACAAATAAATGATTGCGTACAGATAATCTTACAAGAGAAGCCTCTCTGTATCTGTTCGGTGAGTTCTCATCAGGCCACATTATTATATGATATCTAATGAACCTAGACAGAGACTTTGTCACATCCAAACTTGTATCTCCAGAAGGTAGTGCCTAGAAAAAAGTGCTTCATAAATACTTATCAGTTAAATGAACTAATATCTTGATAGCATGTACAGCTGTTTTTAGCAACATTGCCCCTTAAAGTTAATGCCCCCTTACCAATGAAAAGTAATGCCTTTATTAAAGGAATGTCCTTAAGTACATTTCTCCTAAATTTAAAAACAAATGCTATTCTTCTTAGTTATGTTTTCTGGGTGATTATATACTAAATTATACAGAATCTACTCCCTCAATCAGAGCAGAGAAAAGCAAAACCATTCTTCCTTAAGTCTAGAATCAATTCTTATTTTGAAGAAATACAAAAATATTACCCAAGGTAAGTTGAAGGAGAGAGGCAGCATTAAAATGTGCTACAAATTAGTGATTCTTTAAAAAATTGCTTTGTCATGAGTTAGGAACAGTTTAGCTTCTTTTTTGACAAATGTCAAGGTTTCCATTGAAGAGGGATCTCAGAAATGTGCTGGTTTAGATGAAAGATAAAAAAAGACTAAGGATAACCATGGGATGAATAATTAGTTTCTAAAGTGTATACAGATTTCTTGTTTTAGACTTGTATTGTTAAAGAACTCTTTTGACCTAGAAGAGATATTGTTATCATTTCTAGCAACTCCTTTTATTTAAAAAAAATAAAAATTTAATTCTGTAATCAATGCCCTAAAGAATAACTGAGAGATAATTTATGAAGAATCATTGTAAATTAATCTCTTTCACCTCAAGAATATGTTAACAGAATAAGTAAGAAAAGGAGTCAGAGGAAAAGGAATCTGTAAATGGTAACTTCCTTATTCTGATAAATGTTTAATTAATTTACACAACAATCTGCCTGACATTTTTTAAGGTTTTGCTTAAAGTTATAATGCCAAGTGTGCCATAATTGGACAATTGATGCAGGGACCTGCACAATATTTTATTCCCTCATAACTTAGTGCCTTATATTAAGTGTCACAACAGATGTTATTCTAACCCTTTCAAGGTATAAAGGAAGAAAGACGAAGCTGGGGCAGAATGATTGTTAAGCTACTCCTCACAGTCATGTAAAGCAGTGCTCTGACATTAAATATTGGAATCACTTAAAGAGTTTTAAAATTATTGATGATTGAATACCATCTCCCAAATTCTCATTTAGTTGATCTCGGTGTGGCCTGCACATTAAAATCTTTAAAAGTTTCCCCAAGTAACACTCATGTGTACCCTATTTTGAAAACCACTTTCTCAAAGGAAATACTGAGAGAAAAAAAAATTTCAAAAGTGGATTAAAAAAACAAACAAACCCTAATTCAATTAGATTCTTGGTTCTCTCTTTCATTGACAAGGCCAAGCATGTTTGCTTATAATGTTTATTCTGTGCTTAAGGTAACAGAATTGCACTAAAAATAATGATCCTATGCATTATATCTATTGAATTTTATTTAATTAATCTTAATAGTCACTAAATAACCTATTATAGGCAAAGAACTGATCTAGTGTGTTAATTCATTCAAGTATGAATCAGATCTGATTCTCTTTCCTAAATAGCATGCAGACAGGTGGCATGGTAGAGAAGTCAACTGGGGTTAGGTGTTGCAAATAAATCAGACCTGATAAAGAAGCTATTGACTTCCTGAATAGCAAATGAATATTTCATAAATTTTGACACCAGAGTTACATCAATTTCAAAAGTAGCATTAGCCCGTGGACATATAGAGCTCTGTCTGATAAGACCTAAGGAAGTAGATAAATGAGCACTCCCTGATGAATTAGAGCTCTACAGTGTCTGCTAGACTGGGAGGTTGAACAGTGTCTTGTTTCCAAGCATAGGATTTGTGATCTGAAAGTCAGTTAAAAGACTTAACACTCGGGCCTCCCCGGTGGCGCAGCGGTTGGGCGCTGCGCTGTGGAGCTGTCGGCAGCGGCGACGCGAGTTCGACGCCCGGCCTGAGAGAATCCCACATGGTGGGGCAGACCTCTCCTGCTTCGCCCACTGCTCCCCTCAGCAGTGTACTTCTGATCTGCCTGTTCTGTTCCCTACTCTGTCTCTGGTGAACCCTCTCGCCGCCCCACGCCTCTGGCCTGTACCCCAGCTTGTATGTAAAAAAAAAAAAAAAAAAAAAAGACTTAACACTCAGGGCCTCCCTGGTGGCGCAGCGGTTGAGCGCTGTGCTGTGGAGCTGTCGGCAGCGCGCAATGCGGGTTGGACACCCAGCCGGGAAGAGTCCCACGTGGTGCGGCAGACCTCTCCTGCCCCGCCCAGTGCCTCGCCCACACTGCCTCAGCAGTGTGTTTCCAGTCTGCCTGTTCTGCTCCCCACTCTGTCTCTGGTGAGCCCTCTCCTGTCCCCCGCCTCTGGCCTGTACCCCAGCTTCTATGTATAAATAAATAAATCTTTAAAAAAAAAAAAAGACTTAACACTCAGCTGGGCTTGCCTGTGCAAGTGCTTCTTAGGTGCCAATTAGATACTTTTTAATTCAAATTAAGAGCATAATTATGCATAATCAATTGAATGAGCTGTTTTTAGATTTGCCTTGAGTTTGTTAGATGAGTGTTACCCAGTAAAAGCTGGTACAGTGTATCAATATACATTATCTTCTTATTGGTAATGCAGAGTGGGAAGTGTGTGTGTGTGTGTGTGTGTGTGTGTGTGTGTGTGTGTGTCTACTGTGTTTGCAAATATGTTTATGTGCTACAAATTAACTTGTATAGTGATACTATGTTTAGGGGGACACTATATATTAGTGCATAAATTCCATAGTCTTTTCTCCATTTAAACCTACTTGGCATTAGTCTGGGCACTGGTGTACTGTCAAAACACATCTGACCTTAGAATTAAAATATCCTTTTATTTCCATCGATCCTGCAATTATACAATCATAACAACATGTGCTCTAGAGGAGACTCTCATTTCTGCTTATAAAACAAACAAGTACATAAAAGCAACTTGTTCATTTACAAACGTACTCATTTAGACATGACAATTTCAAAATTACTTCGGACCCAGTTTTATTACTTCCTAGTTGAGGGGGCAGACAATGCACATTTGTGTATGGTATTTTCAGAGCCGGAAACATTTCAATCCCTTCATTGTATGAATAGTTGAGAGAAAAATAGGGCCCAGTTCTTAGACCTGCTTCCCATAGCCCTGGGCTGGCAGGTATGGTCCGGCATGCACAGATAAGCCTCTCCCTTACCCTCCTAATCCACCTGATTGGTGGTGCACAGTCAGGTCTGGTAGTTCCTTTATGGGGGTGATTTCCATGACAGCCAGGGGCCAAGACTACAAACCAGAATATCTTCTATTAGGCAAAGGACAGTCTTAATCAGCACAATGATTTCGTTTAACCTGACAGTTTCAAAAGCATACCTTTCGGGAGCTGACATAAAAATAAAATTTTCTGTTGTTTTCTCACCCTTAACAAAGCTCAGACCGTATTGTTTATTGCTGCTGTATTTTTTGGTGCTTTTGCCACCCTGATCTGCAATCCATGCAGAAAATCTATGAGATGCTTTTATGTCTCCTGCAATTCAGGGTCTTGTTATGTATTACATAGAACTTGCAAGGTTTTCGGTATTTCAAACCAAAGCAATCATGACAAGAATTAGAAAGGATGACTCTCATAAAAAGGATAACATTCATCACATCAGATATTTGCCTTAAGTACTGGCTACAGTACTTAAGTTCTACTCTTTCAGCAAGTCTCAATTACCTAATACGGCGTTATCAATTACAGTCCTCACATTATATATTAGATCCTCAGTTCTGATTCACCTGAATCAGAAAATAAAACTAAAAGTACCCTCAGTAACTCCCTATTTTGCTTACATAAAGCAATTTAAAACAAAACAAAATATCAAATTACAAAGTACTTAATAGGCTTAATGGAACAAATAGCTTTTAATTCTACCATTAAGTACATTTGTCATTTGTGCATGAAATATAAACAGATACATAAACTTTCTAAAAAATGGGGGCAGGGGAGGGATTCACTAAAGTGTTCTAAGCTTTATAAGCTGAAGTTGTTTGGGAAGTAGTTTGAATTTTTAGCAGCATCTGTTCTTGACCAGATAGAAGTCCAGGCACACAATATAGGCTAACTTCAATCTTTGTTGTCCTGGCATTAGTAAGAATCTTGTTGAGACAGTTTCCCCCAAAGGCAATGGGACAAAATGAAAGTAATCAACTTCCTGAGTCTCTCTGTGTCTTTCTTGTTGCTGTTGAAGGGATCTATGATGTAGGGGTAATTAAGTGTCCTAAGAGGACACAAAGGAGAGATCAGGCCTGAGTGATGTGAGAGAACTTTAGTGAACAAGGCAGACAATTAAACATATTGACAGGGCATTGTATAGTTTCTAATAGCTGCAGTCCTAATAGCTAGCCCTCAAAAAAACAGAGTGAGAGAAGAGAAAAAAGAGATCATCATTTGTGGACTGCTCCCATGAAGAAAGAACACCTTTGTGATTCTATGTGTCATTCTGGATGAGGAGCTGGTATTTCCAATCCATCAACCCTAACTCTTAGTCTCTAAATTTTCCCTTAAGTGGATGGTTTTTATAGACATCTTCCCCTAGTTGTGCCTATTTGAATTTTACATCAGGGACTCTGGCTCGAAGGAATGTAGGGTGGTAGTTTATAAATGTTGTGCCTATATGTTTGTGTGTGTGTGTGTGTGTGTGTGTGTGTGTGTGTGTGCGTGCTAATCTTTCTTAGTATTCTCTGAATTTCATAAATCTGTGGTTTGATATGTCCCGTGACTTTCAGTCATTATTGCTTTAAAAACTGCTTCTAGTTCTTTCTTTCTTCTCCTCTGGTTTTCTCATTACACATGTTATACCTTTTGTAGTTACAGTCGTTGGATTTTCTGTTCTGAGTTTTCAGTCTTTTCTCTCTTTTATTCTCAGTTGTGGCAATTCCTGTTGAGATAGCCCAAAACTTAGAGACTCATTGCACGGCCATCTAGTCAGCTAATGAGCCCCTAAAAGGCATTCTTCATTTCTATTACAATGTTTTTGATCTTTAGCATTTTTTAAATTCCTTCTTAGGATTTCCATCTTTCCACTTACATCATTCACCTGTACTTGCACACTCTCTGCTTTTTCCATTGATACCCTTATCCTAATTTTTTAGCTTCTTGGTCTCATAATTCCAACATTCCTGCCATATCAAACCTTGGTTCTGATGCCTGGTCTGTCTCTTCAAACTGTGAGTTCTGCCTTTTAGTATGCCTTGTAATTTTTTGTTGTAAGCTGGACTTCGTACTGGATATAAGGTTCTCTAGTAAATAGTCCTTTTGTAACATGGTGATATGGTTTGGATTATTCTATAGTTGTATGATTAGGTCTTGGACTTTTTGTAAACCTTTGTCCTTGAATTGTGAATTTCATGAGTGCTCCTCAGGTTTTCCCCTCTTTTATATGGGAGAGAATAGCTAGAGATTGCTGGAGTTAGATATTTCCCTTTCCACAGGTAGATTAGATTCTGATAAAATGATAGAATATTCACTTACAGTCTGAAAAAAGGAGAAATTCATCCTTGTTAAGAGCAGAGTGCCCTGGCAAACATCAAAATGGTTCTTTCTCCTTGCTCTTTGACAAAATCATGAGGGAATTTTTCTCTGATACTCACTGTTAGGGTCCTGAAGGTAAAACCCACAAAAGAGTGCAGGTTTCTCAATAACTGTGTTCCCTGGAGTTTTAATTCTCAGACTTGTTCACAGTTTTAACTCTCAGAGTTGGCCTCTAGCAATTCATCCATTACAGTTCAATTTTCCTACCCCAGTACCTTACTTCTCTGACAGATATAAAAATAGTTGTTGATTTTTCTATGCTTTCAGCTTTTTACTTGTTAGGGTAGAGTGGCAACTTCTAAACAACTTGAACAATAACTGCAAGTTACCAACATATACTATTTTAACCGAAAACAGTAATTCTTGACTAGTTTTGCCTCAGTGTCCAAAGTTTCTTATTAATGTTATATGAGATTTACAAAGATTTTAACAATTCTGACTCAAAATATGCTTAATGTTTATAGAGTGATTTATATGAACTTTTATTTCATATTTATTATAATCTGGCCAGAATACTACATGGTTTGTTGATTTTTCTTTTCCAGAGTACAAACTCTAGGTGCCTGTTTTTATTAATGAGGTTGCTGAAATATGTGCACATCAAAATGCTTCTTAGTTTTTAATCTACATTTTCAGAGAACAATTCATATTCTGCCACCTTCTCTTATAGGAGGCAAACTTGGGCCATCTCTTCAACTGGAGCCAGTTTTCTCTCTTAAATACATTTCTGCATATGTCATTTATGGTTAAAAATATTCTAGAGCAAGTGTTTTGTTTTCTTATAGAAATTATCTGCCAATTGCTTCTAGCGCCTATTATTTATTCATTCAAAATTCATAGAGTAAGAAATGCTTTTCCAACTACAGATTTCTACTAAACAGAAATTATAAATAAGACTCAGAATGAAATTTCATTTCCTTGCATAAACACTATGATACAATATGCAAATAAATAGATTTTTAAAATGATCAAATCTTGAAACTTAAAATTGAACTTGGAGGACATTTATTTCAACCTCTTACAATTTAAGAATCCTCTCAAAAATGACTGCAAATAATCATATTTCCTAATAAGACCCTAAAAAGCTCCTTCAAATACACAATGGATTTCATTCCATGGCATTCAAATGTATCATTAATAGATTACGAAGGTTGAACACTATTTTGAGAGATGTGTCGTGGGTGGAACAAGGGAGAGATAAGAGACTACAACTCCTGTCTTCAGACACATTGTCAGGTCTTCTTACCATGAATCCAGAATGTCTAGAGAAGGAAGAATTTGGCTCTGGGACTGCAACAAGGACATTTTTGGTATTAGTTTATCATTCTGTTGGAGGAAAAAAGAGTAATTTCTCCTAAAAATAGATTACATAAAATCTATAGAGAGAATTACAAATAGGTCTGATAACTTACCTAGAAAAGGGTCCCCCCAAAAGACAGCACAACATTGCAAAGAGATATCACCCTTGGCATGTCATTTTGGTACTATTTGGAGTTTTCAAGACATCTCCAAAGAGAGTTCTTCAATAATTCTATTACCTAAGGGTAGGGATCCTCAAATTTGTTATCCACTATCTCATCTATTAATTCAAACTCCATTTTCTCAGCATTATTTATACAACACATTTTTAAATCCTAACCTGATGATTCTTACCGTGTTCAAGAGTTGTAGCATCTCTTCATTTCATTCATTTATTCACATAAAATTTTTATTTATTCAAGATAATTTTATGGAAAGTCTATTTTTGTATAAAGAAATGGGAGTATGATGTAATAAAAGGTAAATTTGACATTAGCATATATACAAAATATTTTAGTATAATAAGGCTACTATCCAAATTCCATGTTTCATTCCAGAGTTTAAAAGTATGCTATATTACTTTTTTGCTGCATTCTTCTTGCTTTCACAATTTTGCTGCATTTGTTAATGCAATCTACAGATATTGTATACCTAATATATTTTATACACTGTTTTATGTTCTGCCCATTAATGCATTCTACAAATATTTATTGTATACCTAATATAATTTAGACACTGTTTTATGTTCTGCTGATAAAAAGATGGGCAAGAATTAAAACTTAAACTTACATTATTTTTGAGAGAAAAATAATAAGCCAATTGAATTAAATATGTATGTTTATAATATAAGATATTGATGACAGCTAAATAGGAGAATGAAGCAGAGAGATAGACTGTAGGGCATGTGGGGGTACATTTAAAAAAAGGTTTAAGTAAAGGTGCATAGTGGAAAATATGGTGACAAGGGCAGAAGCACAAAGACTAATTGGAAGGTTATCATATTATGATACGGTATATCAGATGATACCAATATGACTTATATGGCTAGAAGAAATAGATCCAATAGCATTTGCTGTTGAAGTGAATGAGAAATATGAGAGCATAAAATTGGACTCTAAGCTTTTTTACTTCATCAGTTGGAAGGATGGAGAAACAGTATCTGAGATGGGGAAGATTATAGGAGGAGGCAGATATTACGTGTGAGTTGCCTACTAGAAGTCTAGCAGAAATTAAGGATAGGTAATAAGTTATGTAAGTCTGGCATTAAAGGGAGAATTTCAGAAAAGATATGTACATTTGGACATCACTGGGATTTAAGTAAATGAGGTCAGATGACATCATAAAAGGAAAATGCATAGAGAGAAGAGGTTCAAAGATTATGACTTCATCACTGCAGTCTTAATGGTCTTCCTTAGAAAAGAGGAAGAGCTTGCAAGAAGAACTAAAAAGGACTAAAACTCCTGGGAGCTGAAAAAGGTTCTTATGAAGGGAAGGATCAGTTGAATCAAAAGCTGATATATATATATATATATATATATATATATATATATATATATAATTTTTTTTTAAAGCTGCTGCTATACGGACCATCTTGACTGAAACAAGTTATAGAATTTAGCTCTGGAGAGGTCATTTTAACCTTGACAGAGGCAACTCTTGTGGAGTGGTACAGGTCAAAGCTAGTAGGGAGGCTCAAGAGAGAAAAAAAAGGAGAAAAATCAGAGACTGTGAGGAGAAAAACGGATGGAAAGGAGAGATGAGGACTAGCCATTTTTTTTTTTTTGAATGGGCAAAAAGAAGATGGATCCTCCTCTATTTGTGGGCATTTGAGAGACAGTTCATTTAAAATCAGGTAATTTGTTTAAGAGTCTCTGTGCCTAAAACCGAAAGGGTAATCTTTGAAAGTCTATTTTTAGGTCAGGAAACATTAATATTTGGAGGTAATGGTTGGTATAATTGCAAGAGCAATGGTTCATAGTCCCACACACATAATAGAACTTATAAACACACTGAACTCCATTTCATGTTTAAAAAAATATTTAGTAAATCCCACAGCTATGAATGAATTTTACAAAACAAGATGTTGAGACTGGAACTATTGCTTCATGTGCAAGAAAACAACAAAGAATATTGAAATTTCCTCACCTTCGTTTATGTTTTGTGGAAGTCATTCTAGGAAAAATGCAAGCCAAATTTCAGTTAAATAAATGTTTCTCCAAACTGAAAAGGATAACTTATTTTTGCCATTTTTTTTACAAAATAAAAATATCTTTGGGAAAGAATCTAAACAATCATGTGGTAATATTAAGGAAATTAAGCAGTACTTGTGATAACAAGCAAGAGAGATAACTAACAACCAACTAATACCATCTATAGTTGCTGTGCCAAAAGTTGTTAACTAGAGGAATTCTCACTGTGTCTACATCTGGAAATGCAAACACATTCAGGGAATGTAGAACAACTTCAAGTTACATATTAAAGAAAAATGTCATTAAGAGACTGATTTCATACACTATTAAAATGGTGGAACTTGAATATTTGAATTATTAGTATTAGAAATACTTTTTAAAATTCATATTTTAATTTTTTGTTTCAAAATCTTCTTTTTCTAACACACACACATCTGCACTGCTAAAACAAAGTCTCTATAAAGCAATAATTTAGCTATGAATGTAGACTAGATAAGAAAGGGAGAAAGCACATTTATCCTAACACTAAAGATTAAAGTATTTTTTTATTGTAAAGAAAAGATTAAGACCAAGCAAAAGAAATTACCAAGTGCTCAATGAACTGGAGGCTGTACCAAAATAGCTCTCATTTTGCTGAAGAGAAAAAGCCACCCATAACTCAATTACAATCCATCTCTTATTTTTATCTCTTTTAAAATAAAATATACTCTATGTGTTCTCAACATGTTGGGAATGATGTTAATGTCAATAGAGAATAATATGAAAATGGAATCTGCGTAATTATGCAGGGGGGAAAATGGCCATGTTCTTTCCGTAATGTATCTTGCACTACCAGATTCTGTACTCCACCTTCTACAGAATATAAAATCTACTGACATGGAGTAAAAATGTGAAATTAAATAGCTTGGAAAAGTTCAATTCCTTAAGCATGGGCGTGCTGGAGAATAAGTTTGGCTTATGAAAGAGAAGAGAGTCAATATCCTTGACAACTCTGACAACTTGACTCATTTCACAAGTTGTAGAAAATTCCAGGGCCCAAGGGATCATTTTGAGTACCTACACATATGACTTCCCACTTGAAATTTTTCACCTCTATGATGAAAGAAAAATGTCCCAATCATTACAACTAAAGGAAACCCATTTAGAGTAATTTTAGAGGAAAAACAGTTTCTTTAGGTGTTAAGATCCTAGTGTCCTCCATCAGCTTAACAAGGTGAGAGTGGGAGTCAGATTTACATCAACATCTTAAATTAACAAAATAATAACAATATGTATCTCTAAAAATATATTTATTAAGATTGTGGCAATAAACTAATATTTTTAAAGTGATAAAATAGTATATACTTCTATTAATAAAAATAATATGTTTGTTATAAAGTGCATGAAAACTTTAAATACAAGAGAAAATATAAATTTCCTATAATTAACACTCACATGTAATATATAACATTTTATGTTTTATTGGAAGACTTTTCACATCATAACAACCAAATTCAGATCATATTTAATAGTTTTGCATCCCAGAATTTTAAGCATTTGTCATTATCATTTAATATTATTTGGCAGAAATTGTATAAATAAACAACAATATATTTAACAATTTCCTTATTGTTATATATTAAGATGTTTCCTTTTTTTGGTGGTCTAAATGTGTTAGATTAGTATACACATGCATTTTAATTTGAATAAAATGTCTATAATTTTATCCAATTAATTAGTGAAATTTTAAATATACATTTGTGAGGGAATGAATGGTTAAACAGGAAATTTATTTATTGTACCCAACCTAACTCCAAATATTGATGTTTGGAGTGTTAGAATCCTCAAGTGACAAAGGAAAGCAGGAAAAGGATTGGGAGAAGAACTAGAATTGAAGAAAGATAGAAACCTGAAATACATGATATAAGATACTATTGTTAGTAGAGCAAATCACAATGCTGTTTAGAGTTCCTAAATAGTCAAACCAGAAAGGGACATACACTGTGTGGTTTAATACCTGACGGTGTCAATTCTTAGGTTTAGTATAATGCTATTCACAGGGATAGCTTCACTTTTTCTAGATGACTTGAACAAAAATTTATTTCTTGGATTTGCATGAAGGCAAATTAGTTTATAGGATAATTTCATCTCCAGTGACATCCTGTAGTTCATTTCAGCAGAGCTGTTTCTTTTTTTTAAGGATTTCTTTATTTATTCATAAAAGCTGGGGTATAAGTCAGAGGTGTTGGGGGTTTGGTGAGAGGACTCATCAGAGAGAGTGGGGAGCAGAACAGGCAGATTGACTGAAATACACTGCTGAGGAGAACGGCAGGTGAGACGAGAGGTCTGCTGTTCTGTGTGGGTCAGCTGCTTGGCCAGGGATTGAACTCATGCTGCAATGGCTGTTGATACCTTCATAGTGCTAGACTTAACCCCTTGCACCACTAGGGAGTCCTCAGGGCTGTTTCTGATACCAGTTCTCCACGAAGGGTACAATGGCGAGATCAAACAACTTTAAACACTAATGGGTCTCTATATCTTTATGTCTATATTTTTCCTCAAATGATGTTTATTTAAGCAAAGTAAGTTTATATCTTTGTAATTTCTTTGTAATTTCTCTGGGGATGGTAGGTTCAAACCTCTACAAATGTGTACTTACACACCCTGCCCACCATCAGTGCCCCCAAAACCATGTTCCGTTGGGGCACTTCCCTCCCAATTCCCACCCCACTAACCTCCCCCTCTGGTTGTCTGAATTTTGCAGTCAGGTGTTGAGAGTTTAATATTGGTTTGGTTTTGACTCACCCTTTGTTATATTTCTCTGTATTCCACAGATGAAACCATCCTGCATTTGTGTTTCCCCTTCTGACATATTCTGCTTAGCATTATCCTCTCCAGTTCTATCCATGCTGTTGCAAATGGCAGGAAAATTCTATAAAATAGTAACTACTTAGCTGACTATATGTGTAGACTTTATTTTTTAGTTTAATTACATTTGGCTTTAAAATACCACAGAATTAAAATACTTCGAGCCCCTTTATAAAGGGAGGAAAATATTTTGACAGTTGGCATAGAAACTGTGGCTGTAGTAGGTATTTATGGTATAGGATCATGTTTCTGAGAAAGTGATTTTGTTTTTAGATTACATATTTTACCTGATTCCAAAAGGAGTTTGAGTTGGTTTACAGTCAAAAGCAAAATTGCTTAGAACCAGTAACACTAAGATAAAATAACAAACATCATAAAATCTTGTTATACAAGTTGGAAATAGATACACCAGGAAATCAGACTGAGGGGAGCCTGCACTAAACTTGTTGGCAATAAAGGGAACATAAACCTAATTAAATAACAATGAGAAATAGTTCAGTTCATCCTGAAAAATAGACATTTGGTTACCACAGATTCCAATCCAAACTCTTCATTAAAAATCAGCACCATAATTAGAGGTAAAAATTACAGACTTCTCCCTACCAATATCTAATCAATTAAAAATGGTCAGAAGGAAAATAAACACAAATTCACAAGAAAAGTAAGGAAGGGCACAATAGTGTGTACCTTAATCAGAACCTCACCTTAGATAAATGCTTAGTTGTTTGGGTTTTTTTTTTTTTGTAATTTTTAATTTTAAAGAACATGGAGAAGTGGGCATGGAGCAAGTGAAATGACTCTTCTTGGATAGCACACAGCCTTAGGCCTTTTCCATCAACTGAAAACATGATTCAAAATTCTGGGGTAATATACACCCCTTCTTCAAATTCTTTCCATCACTTCTGTGGACTCCTGGTCTGTATAAGTAAACACTTGCAGAGGAGTTAGAAAATTCTCAAAAGAGCATTTTCTCTCCAACAAAGACTGCATTAGGCTCTAGTTGAAACCTTGGAAAGAGGCAATAGGAAAGGAAACACAGCAAAATCCCTGAACCTCCAAATATAGCTCAGCTAGAAATACACTCATGTCAGAGTCAGAGGTGGAATGGGAGTTGAGGAGAAGTCATCCCCAATGTATTAGAAGAAATGAACTCTCAGGATCTATTAAGACCCAGAGAAATGGTCACAGAGGCATGCAGCAATACCAAACCACCTTTCCAAAGAAATAGAGCATAAAAGACATAACAGCTTGAAAAGAAAAGTTAGTTAAAAACCAGAAGTAACATCCCTTCTAGTGTTTTTGTGGTATAGGAGAAGTTAATGAAAACAAGGATTGAACCTATAAAAACGCAAACACGAGATGATGAAACAACAGAATGAGGTAACAAAAGAGAGATTACAGAGCCAGTGAAATGAATTGAGGGTCAAAACAATTCTCAGAAGTAAATTGATTAGAAATAACAAACTACAGAATAGATATGCTTTAAAATAGAGAAAATAACAGAATGACTTGAGGTAATTACAAAGAATGAAGATCAAATGACTAAGCAATTGAAACAATCTGAAGGAAAATAATAGATACTGAGACATGACAAAAATGAGTCAACTGGAGCACTTAACAGGAGGCAATCCAATCAAGTAAGCAGAGAAAGGATTTGAATATATAATATTAACAAAACTCCCTTAGTCCATTGTATGATGAGGATAGAATGGGACTTTAGTGGTGATCTTAACTTAATGGAGTATATATACATTTTGATGTTTAATGATGCATACCTGAACTTTAAAAAAAAAGATATAATCATATCCTAAGTAACACCTAGGTCCATAGGTTGAATTAAAGAAGCAATAATCACCAATCGAAAAATGATTTTAAAACATGTCCTCACATCTTAGCTCTGCTTCTTGAAGGTGAACACAGTTGTCTGACAGTAAATAGAGTTCTTAGTCTCAGGAACTCTTTCTGCATCTGTAATAATGCCGTGGGAGTACTCAATAAAAGAAGAGAGTGGCATTGATGCATAAATTTGTACTTTCATTTGGTTTATGTATAAAACTCTGGGAAACTATTGGAATAATTATTGTCCATCAATGAAAAAATTGTTTTAAAATATAAGAAGAATAAATTTAAAATAAATAAATTGATATATTACTAGGACTCACCCCCATATCAGAGAAAGATGGTTCAAGATGAAGAATGATTGGCATATAGTTTGATGATCTGAAATCGGGCAGAAGGGGTGTCTCGTCCCTTCGTGGTCGCCAACTGAAATTGGGCAGAACGGGCCTCAAATGCCCAGGCTCTGCGGCAAGAGCCACCAAAAATGCCCCAAAAGGCCAAAAGGCCAAATACAACAAAGGACAGCGCCTGATGAGAGGACAGGGCACTGCCCGTGGGTTCTCACGCGCGCGCACAATTGCAGGAGACTTCAGGCTACAGGAACAGCAGCAAACATGGGGTTTATTGTACAAACGGGGGAAACAGAGCTCACTGCAGCCTCAGGGGGCGGCCGCCTCACCCAGAACGCAGCGGGGACGGCAGCTCGTCGGGAGGTGCTGGGTTAGGCCAACAAACAGGCCTCCGAGACACCAGGCGAGGCCTCTGGGGCTCCTTTCAGGCTACGTCAGAGACAGCACCGGAAGCCCAGTCTCTTCAGAGTCCTTCGGCTTCTCTTCCTCCTCGGAGGGCGGCTGCTGGTGCTTCTTTTCTTCTTTCTTCTCTTCCTTTCCGGAGTCTGGAACCGTCGTCTTTCTTCTCCTGGGGGCTGGTCGTGTCGTGTCTTCTCCTGTTCGGTTCAATCTTTTCCCCCCTCTTTGGTTCAATCTTTTCTCCTTTTTTTCCTCTCTTTGGTCCAATCTTTTCCTTCCATCTTTTTTTTTCCTTCTTCTTTTCCTTTCGGTCCCTCCAGTCCTGGCTTATATCCTCTCCCAGAGTACCATCCGTAAGTCTGATTGGACCATGTTCGATCCTCCAGCTGACTGGTCCATACAAAAACGGCAGTTACTGGGCAGGAGCAACTGCCATAACTGACTCCGGAGCAGCGGGATAAGAGGCCCCACCACTCCTGCAGGCACCCAAGCTGCTAAGACAGTTTGGTTCCGGTAACAGATCCAAGATTCAAAGTTAGAGAGAAAAGAAACAAGTTAAATTTCAGTACTATGAAGGCATTTTTAATGTGTAGATAATGAATCACTACTCCCAAATCATCCTACATACAGATCAGGAAACTGGGACTCTGTAATGATGGTGACTGCCCCAAAGGCTACGTAACAGTTAGATAATGATGCCCCAAAAGGTGGTCTTTGAGTCAAAATCTAAATGGGAAGAGTATGGTAGCTGCTACAGATTGACCCTTTCAAATTCCTTTACCTCTTCCTTATACTTGAAAACATTGGACAGCTAGAAACAACACTCCAGGGGAATTCTGCATTTAGCATGCTCAAGGCAGTGGTGCTGGACTTACTGTCCTACGATAAATAGAAAACTGGGAAGAATAGATAGAACAATTGTTTTCAGACATTGAACCAGAGATAGTACAAGACTGTGTTGCCTGAGAGAAAGGGAACAGAAAAGGGTCCATCCAGGAGCAGTCCTGGTTTTCTACTTGGGGAGGTTTCCAGACTACAGTGCAGAATGGGGTCTCCAAAATGAGCACAATCACTTCTTTTCCTTTCCTTACAAGAAGTGACCTCTTAAGAACTTTTTTTGTGCCTAAATTGAATTTTCTGACAGTTATAATAGTCTTGTATGGAATTGTTGCCAAAACTAAATTATATACTCAAGTCTGATAAGTGCCCAATAAATTTTAGCTATTGCTATTAATTAAATATATGACAATTTTGTCAATTATGAGGCTACCAGATTTAGTTTAGGAGATTTCGAATCTCATGAAAGTGTTTTCTTTTTATCACAAGATTATACGATTGGGGACACTTCGAAATCCACAAATTACCAAATATTAGTAAATGGATTTTTTAATAATTAAACTTTTTGTGAGACAGAAGAAAATATAAATAAGAGAATGTTTGCAATAGTGTTGTGCAACTTATGAGATGAATAATGAAGGTATTTGCTTGGCAATGGAGCCTAACAAGAAAAATTCATACTACATCTTGAAAATAAACTACATGATCTTGAGCAAACCCAGCAGCTGTGAGTCATGACTTGTAACTGAGAACACCAGAGTGAGGCACTTGTGGAAGATCCATGTGTGAAGACGCCTCAGAGACGCCATTCCTCTTAATTAGCAAGGATGTGACGAAGGTTTTTTATATGACTCTCAGGTGTTTGATAATGCTTCATGGGCTGAAGTACTTAATCACATGAAAATTTTTATCTTCTAGGTGAGATCATTATCCTTCACAAATGGGTTGCTCGTGAGCAGTAATTCAACATTTAATTGTGTTTTCTTTATTTCTCCTAAGAGATAAATCTAGGAAAATCTGAATTGCATTGTTGTTAAAGTTTCAGTGGCCATCAGTATCGGAATAATGCTCTCAAATGGCATCTTTTCTTTTATTAGTCAACAATTCGAGCCTTGAGTATTTGAATACAATGTTTATGGGACATGGTGCCATAAGGTAGTACAGCTTTAACTGCACTCCCCTGTGAGATTTTAACAGCTTCCAAGTATTCTGCTCTCTGGAAGCAGCAGAGCATTCATATAGTACACACATTCCGCTGCAGTGAAGCCGCTCCCAAGACAGAGTGGGTGAGCATAGAATGCAAAATGACTAATTCTTCACCCTTTCCTGTATCCATACTTTTCTGCAACCACCCCAGACTGGGTACATTCATCGTCGGTTCAGGCATCTTGAAAGAGAACCTTGGAGCCTTTGGCATCATCCCCACAGGTTAGGGAGCCAGCAGCTTGGGCCCCCCCGTGAATCCTTACATGCTCTTTTCTCTCATAGCTATTCTCTGATGCTCACCCCACTGTTCTCCACTGCACTCTGACATAAGGTCTTCTGCCACCCCTGTCCTCTGTGATGCCACCCTTATATGACCAGTCTCTGCCCAGGTATGCCTACTTACACACACTCATACTCCAGATGGCACCATCAGGCATGTGTGTAAGTCCACAGGTGTCGATCATACATGCCAGTGGCAGGAAGGCAGAAAAAACCTGGTAACTTCCATTTACCTTTGCCTTATAGCCCCCTAGCATTCTGATTCTGGGGTCAGCCAGGGGACTTGCTCAGACAAACGCAGGCTTGAAAATCATCTGCACAATTGGGTTTGCTCCTTTGCTCCCTAGTCATTGATGAGAAGAATGTGCTGGCTTGCTTTAAGATGACACACCTGTAAAAGAACTAAGACAGTCAAGATCCAAATCCATCCAAATCCATCCCACCCCAGACGTGTGTGAGCCTAGTGAAGATCAGAGGAGCAGCTAACATAAATTTGACATTTACATCTTCAGAAAATAAATTCCTGCCTGCTAGCCTGGCTTGCTTAGGTCCTGGTTAAACTTAGACATTA
The DNA here is from genome assembly GCA_004024925.1 of Scalopus aquaticus. Classification (NCBI taxonomy): domain Eukaryota; kingdom Metazoa; phylum Chordata; class Mammalia; order Eulipotyphla; family Talpidae; genus Scalopus; species Scalopus aquaticus. The sequence continues at coordinate 19,575 of PVIJ01005917.1, read as the reverse complement.
GGGAATGAATGCCTTGTAGAACAAATGCATACCTCCTTTTCCCTTCTGTCTCCAGCTTGATTAAAAAAAAAAAGTTTCTATTAGTTTATGCTTTTCAAGTGGGAAATCGTTTCAAGTGGGGTTAAAAAAATAAGCTGGATTATATTTGGAGAAAGGAGGATAAACTAAAACTGAGAAATCTCAACAAATATCAAAAGACTGCAAAGTCTAAGCCAAATATCAAAACAATTATGGGGTTTGGGCACTGACTAAAAGATTTTTCCTTTCTAAGAAAAAAGCCTTTCTCATTCACAATATGAAGTTAGCTCTCGATTACAACAATGAGTTCATGAATGATTAATTCATGGATTAATATCTCTAAATAATCCATACAAATTTGTTAATTAAAAAGTCTTAAAATTAATATTAGAGTGAAATGTGTTTTGTGTGCACTGCCCTATTACTTATATAATTTTAATACTTGATCGCATAGTGTTGAGATTTTTAAAAAATATTTTTGGCACACTGTCATTCAAAGATAAATATGGGTGATGTGCTGAATATTAAAGTTAAAACACATCTTTAGTCAAAAATAAAAAAATATTTCTAAGAATTGGCATTTATGCCTTGCATATAGAGGTTCACCTTACTCATTTAATAAACGATTGTGTTACTCAAATTACTATACATTGTACTTATTTTCATTTTCCTATAGCTACTCCCTTCTCTATAATTTTATTATCTTTATTTATAAATCACATAGAAATACAGCAAGATAGTCAAAGAATTCCCAGTATCACTGAAGATTTAAAAAGGAAAAAAAAAAATGTTTTGCTGTGGCACTCAGTAAAAATGTGTACTGAAACCCATTACTTATATCAAAGCAATTCAAGTTTATTCTTTATCAGTAAGACTTCTATTATTAATATTGTACATTAAGGCATACTTATCAAATTAGCAGATGCCCTAAAAGTGAGGTCAAATACTAATACATTTTATAATAGAATAATGACTTGCCATTTCCAATATGTTAGAACAAAGAGATGACCTTAACAGTATAAAATGTGACAGGTAAAAATATGAAGTCCTGGAATTGGATTCAGGACACATCAACAAAATTACATGATGAGAAAACCAGTTTTAACCACAAGTTGTTCAATTTAAAAAACCCTCAAACTTCTTTGAGTGACATTCGCCCAATAGCCATGAAATAGCCAAGCTTCTCCAAAATGAAAAAATCTTACACTTCATGAATGGAAACAGAGTCCACAGAAAGGGAAATCTTATCTTTCTTTTTAATATCTAGAACAATTTGTGTTGTGCTCCAAGATCACTTTAGGACATTATGAGCAGAGAGTGAGTAGGATGATAAATGTTTGGGGAAACAGTTATCAGGAATGACTACAGGAACAAAGGGTGTTGAAATGAAAAAGAGAAGCTTTATGTGAAACAGAATCGCTGTTTAAAAATATTAGCTTTATCCCATGACAGGATTGTGTATTCTGTGCAGTCCAGGAATAGGAGTAGGAAATTGAAGGCACAGAAGAACTGACTTCACTCAAACATGAGAGGGACCTTTCAGACTGGAGGTGAGGACAGTAGTGCCTCCTCCCTTCACCTCCACAAGATTTCCTCAGGCCCTCAGCTGCCAGATGCTGCATGCACGTTGACATCAATGATAAGCACAGATTAAAGGGATTAGGCCTCGTCCATCTAGAAAAGCACCTCTTAGACGGTAACACAGCCCACTTCAAGTTAACAAAGATGTGTCCACTCAAACTCAAACTAATAGAACCTCGCCTATGAACTACTGATTTTCAAAATGAAAAAATTTCAAAAATGTTAACACTTTGTAGTCCGCTTACGTATTAGTACGTGGTTTTGTCACCAGTATCAGGTGGCTGCTCACGTATTAATACGTGTTCATCTAGTCTCTGGTTTTTCACACCACGGTGGATTTATTTGGAACTATTAGTAGCTATTTCTTTGATTGTATTCAGTCTAGAAGCTTTACACATTGTTTTGGTGAAAGTGTAAGATGTTTTATGAGAGAGATTACAGTTTTTTTAATATCTAGTAGTTCAGGAGCTGTGTGTGTTTTATTGAATGCTTATACCATTCATGCGGTGGCACAGAAAATGGCCAGCCCCAAGGGCTGGTAAATTTAAAGGGCACTGGCACACAAAGTGTTAAATCATTTTCTGGACTTGAGTATGTGGCAGGAAAAATTTGAATGCATTACCCAAATTGTCTCATTTACTTCTCATGAGAACTTGGGGTGCTAAAAATTATCTCTATTTTACAGATTAGAAAAGTAAAACTGGGACATATTAAGCTTATTTGTTTATTTTTCATTTCCCTTGGTCACAAAGTTAGAAAGTTACTAGTCTGAGGCTTGTACCTTGAATGCCTATGTTCTTTCTACTTCAGCATTGTGTCTTGTTGGCAGATAGGTGAATGTGGAAAATACATTACTGACACAGGCAAAAACATGAATGTCATTTTGTAAGAAGATAATGAAATCTAGAAAACAGATTCATGATTTGTTCTCTGCAGGTTTCTGACACGAAAATAATCTTGAGACTTTCACTTCTATCATTTTCTCAGAAGCAACAGATTAATTCTATTTATAAAGCAACTGTACTTTTTTTTACACTTAAACATATAGCATATTTCTCATAGAATCTGAAAACTGTTAACTCACTCGTTTGAATATTTTCCATAATAAAGCACAATGTCCTTGGAGTTTCTATGTGATCTTGACTTGCTTTCTGAGACATCCAAAGAAAATGTAAAATAGGCTTGGTGTGGGATTGTTATTGGGTGTATCCTTGCAGGAAGAGCACAGGAGCAGATTTTCTGTGGAGCTGTGAAGACAGGTCAAAGGAGGCATCCTGGAGTCCTCATTGGCTTTTTAGGCTTTTAATTATCTTTTGTAGTGAAGCAACCAGGTACAGGGCAGGCTAGGGGGTCCTCCTAGCCCCCAGCGAATCTTTACTTTTTCTGTGCTCTCAGGCTTTCTTTCGTGGTCTCTGCTGCACGTCAAATGGTCCTCTGCTCCACGCTCTGTTCTCTCCCGCTTCTGCTGCTGCTTTCTGTGATGCTGCCCTTATAAGCCCAGTCTCTGGCTCAGGTGTCCCCACTCACACAATCTGCCCTGCAACCATCCCAGACCAGGTAGGCTAATCATCGGCGCAGCAGACTCTTTATTAGATGTTGTTGTGCCGTCCTTCCCTGGACTCCGCGACTCTCCGCCACACAGTCCTCTGCTCTTGAGCTCTGTTCTCTGCTGCTGTCACGCAGCTACTGCCTCTGCTGCCTCGAGCTCCAGCCCCTCACTTCAGTGACACCGCCCTTATATAGTGTCTCATCAGGCCCAAGTGCGCCCACTCAAGCACGTGCACGACAGCACGAGGCACACGTGCAGGACTACAGAGGCCCATCATCAAGTCCAACACAGTAGGACAGAAAAACCTGATGCCTCCTTCGTTTACCCAACACATGCCCACACCCTACTCCAGGTGCCCATCATCAGGCATGCGTGTAGCCCACAGAGGTCCGTCATTGAGGGGAGGGCAGAAAAGCCTGAGGACTTTTTCACTTACCCTATGGCAACAAGATCACATTGAGAATCCCAGGGAAGTTATAAAGGATTCAACTATGTTAGCTACTTATCGTACTGTTCACCACCAGCAGAAATGCCTGTTAATTCCTGTCATTCCTTCTGCTAAGGACTACAGGTACTAACTGTAGGCATTGACTTTTGACCTGGGTTTTTAGTGGAAAGTCATTCTGGGGGAAAAAAAGAAGAAGAAATCAAACACCAGTTTTTTTATAGAACTAGGAAGATAATAAAATATTGTTTATAAAGCACTCGGCATTTCCCATCTTTGCACTGGCAAGCATGCAAACATTAAAAAGTATCTAATGAGAGCAAGTTATTGCACAGCCTGCATGCTGCTGTTCTCTGATGTACCCTAAATTTGCTGACACCAGCTTTCATTCATCCATTCCCCTGCAGGCCTAGAAGCTCAGATGACTCTATCAAGGGAAAGTGCATTGTGCTTATTTAATTCAGTAAGGATGCACAAAGACTGTGGTTTTGGAAGTAGTAAAAATATCTCTCAAATGGCAAGAAGAACATGGCAATGGAAGTAAAAAGGGAAGCTCAACCAAAAAACCAAAAAAAAAAAAAAAAAAACCCAAGCTTTTGATTGTTTCTTTTTAATTAAAAGGTATCAATTAAGAAACAAATTTAAGACAAAAAACTGACAAATCTGAAAGGCTGATTTTCTACTTGCTCTCATTCTGAATCTCTCCAACATTGACCTGGAACGTTTATTTTTCCTTATTCCATAATTCCATAAAGAAAGGCTTATTCCATAAGCCCTATTCATTCATTCAGTTATTTTTACATTTCATTATCATTCACAGTCAGTTCTGTGCATCATATTAGTTGTAGTATGAAACATTCATTGATTACTGTTTCCCAGGCATCACAGCAAAGGCTTTATATTAATTATTTTATTTAATCCACTTAACACCTCTGTGAGATGGTCCTTTATTATGTCTATTTTGAGGGTGAAGAAACTCAACTAGGAAGGCTACATTACTCCTCTAAGCTCACCCAAATAAGCTAGTACCTGGTGGGCCAGTAATTCTAACCAGGCTTGTGAGTTGTTTAGAAAACTATTAAACTTCCTAGGTACTGGGGCTTAAGCAAGAGGGAACGTAGTCCTACTTGCTCATTCTAGTGCAGAGGAAGGTTTAGGAGACTCGGGGAGGGTGTTGGAACGTAATCTAAGGAAAAAAGTTTCAGAAGTAAGAGAGACAATGAAGGAGATCAGAAAACCCTTGAAACTATGATAAAGAGCTTAGATTTTTATGCTGAAAATGATGGGGGGGGCTGAAAATCACAGTTTCAGGTTTATGTGGATGAACTGAACAGGGCATGGCAAGGACATAGGGAGCAGATAAGAAGGCTAATGGGGAAATGTAGACAAGCAGTGATAAGAATTTGGGACAATGTAGACAAGCAATGGTAAAGATTTGTCAATACTATGAAGATAGAGAATGGGATTTGAGACACATGGAGAAAGCAATAACAGCAGGTCATAGAGAATGAGTGGAGATGAGGAAGATGAGGGAGTCAACTAGAATTCTACCAGTGTTTGATTAGATTTGGTAGGACATTTACCTATAAGAGAATGCAAGGGCTTTGCATGTTTTGGGGAAATAAGGTGATAGCTGAGGGGCCTATAGTACAGCTCAGGAGCTCAGAGGAATGGTCCAGACCTTGAAATGTAGCTGGAAGCCACAGCCATCTACATTAATGATGCACAGGAGTTTGGGAGGTATCAGCCTTCATCCGTGGGCTGCATGGAGAAACATTCAGGATGGGGGATGTGATATAAAGATTTGCAGTCATATTGAAAAGCAGTGGTGACAGTGGACATCCTTATCTTGCTCCAGATTTCAGGGGAAAGGCTTTCAGATTTTCACCGTTGAGAATGATATTGGCTGTGGGTTTGTCATATATGGTCTTTATCATGTTGAGGTATGTTCCTTCTATCCCTAGATTTTCAAGGACTTTCATCTTAAATGGGTGTTGGACTTTGCCAAATGCTTTCTCAGCATCTATTGATATGATCATATGGTTTTTATTTTTCATTTTGTTGATGTGTTGGATTACATTAATTGATTTTCTGATATTGAATCATCCTTGTGCCCCTGGAATAAATCCCACTTGATCGTGGTGAATTATCTTTTTGATGCATTGTTGAATTCTATTAGCTAAAATTTTATTGAGGATTTTTGCATCAGTGTTCATTAGAGATATTGGCCTATAGTTGTCTTTTTTTGTGTTGTCTTTGTTCGGTTTTGGTATCAATATGATGTTTGCTTCATAGAATGTCTTTGGTAGTATTCCTTCCTTTTCAATTTTTTTTTATGGTGGGTCCTCAAATTGCTAAAAATGGAGCTTCCATATGACCCAGTAATACCACTTCTGGGAATCTACCCAAAGGACACAAAAACATTAATCCAAAAAGATACATGCACCCGTATGGTTATTGCAGCATTATTCACAATAGCTAAGATATGGAAGCAACCCATACGCCCAAAAATAGACAATTGGATTAAGAAGATGTGGTACATATACACAATGGAATACTATTCAGCATTCAAAAAAGATAAACACATGCAATTCACAGCCACATGGATGGAGCTAGAAGGGATCATGCTCAGCGAAATAAGTCAGAAGGAAAGAGAAAAATATCGAATGGTTTCACTTATAACAGGAATATAGGAGAATTAAATAAGAAAGAGACATTCAGCAAGGGAGGGGAAGGGAAAGGGCTCAAAATGGGGAGGAAAAGAGCACAAGGGACTATGGTGACGGTTCACGGGTGAATTGGTGGTGGGAAAACTATGGGAATACACAATAATGTAAAAGATATGAATAAAAATTTTGAAATGATAAAAAATAAATAAATCATGTCAGTTATTCTGCTAAAAAAAAGATTTGCAATCAGGAATGAATACATAAGCCTTGGAAACAAAGAAATCAGTATGCTTAGAAAAGGAAACATTTGGAAAGATATGGCAAGTTGAAGGTAAAACAGTGGAGGGGCTAAGAAAGTGGAGCCCAGAGCAGGGCTGTGTGGGTTTGAGTCTCAACTCCCCTTTCACTGTCCATGAACTGATGCGACCCTGGATTAACTTCTAAATCTCACTGTGTCCACAAGTGTTTACATGAAAAATGAACATAATTATAATGATATTTCGGAGTTTGCTGTGAGAATTTGATACCTATGAAAAGTGCTTTACCATGTTAAAAAAAAAGCCAATATTGTTAATGTTGTAAAAAATAAAGACATACACATATATGTGTGTATATGTATGCACATGCATGCATCTATCTACAAATGAGATAGATATGTGTATATATGATTAAGAGGATCTTATGTACCAGGCATAAATTTGAAAGCTATAAGAGAAAAAGAGCAGGTAAACATAACATGAATACTGTGAAAACACCTGCCCTTAAAAAGGACATTTTCCCGCATATGACCTAACACAGATTAATAACTACGAATTGGGGGTTGCTCAACTTTTATTTCTTTAGGCAATGAATTGGAAACCCAGAGAAGTTCACTGACATAAGCAAGGTCACACACAATCAAGCCAGAGCCAAAATTGGCAGTTTCCTAATCCCCAGTATGATGAATTCTTGATGATGTGATGCTAGATAATAATCCTTTTAAAGAAAAATCTATTCGTTGAGTAAATATCTTTGTAACATTTGTGCTTCATTTTTAAAGTAATTTATCAAGAATAGCTTATGTCAAGTTGTTCTTAGAATGTACAGATATATTTACCTATCTGGAACTAACTCTCCCTGATACTGAATAATGTGTTTGCTATGCAGTAGGCAACTTAAAACATAGTAACTAGATTTATCTTGAAAGAAAGTGAAGAGTTGGTTAGCCTCTGGTGGAAAATCACACACAGGCAAACTTGAATCTTTTTGTGGCCTGTATGTAGAAAGTTTGCATTTCCTGTAAGGCTTTTTTTTTTTCTTCAAATTAAGTTTATGGTTGATTTGAAAAGAGGGTGATGGACTGAGGAGGAAGAGGACTGATAGAACTGGGAAAATCAGTCTCTTTTAAGTGCAACCCCTCCCTTCCCTTCCCATTTTGAGATTGCTCTATAGTTTGTGATTAAATCAGGCTAGAATATCTACTAAATAGAGAATACAAATTTCACCATAGTACATATAAAAATCTAGACACATATACTTCGGAAGCAAAGATTTAACTATGTTTAATCAACTGCTATGAGCTTTAAAAATATCTTTACATTCTCCAGGATACAGGCATGTTTTATTTATGAATGCACAGAATGGAAAAATGCCACTTTGCAAAATGGTGTGTTCAGTATTTAAACTGATTTTTATTCTTACCCTATTTTTTCAAATTTCATATGTCACCTGTGGGGTTTGCACCCTTTACTTTTTATATCTTAGATTTATGTAGTTCTTTATAGGTTAAAAAAGGTCAGGATGTAGGTACATAGTATTGATTGGGAGTTTAAAGACATAGAGCATAAGCCTTCCTTGTTCAACAAAGAATTGGGGGCAGAAAAGAAAAGAGGAACCTGGAAAGCCAGGACAATTATTTGCAAGAAAATCTAACAACCACTGTCAAGGAGTGACCTCTTAGCACTTGGTGATTTTGAGATGCTTCAAACAATTTTTAAAAGAAACTAAAATATAATACATTTAGATATAATTCGGGATAAATGGTAATGAATGATTAGAACCCATGAGAATCCTCCTAAAATGTATGCTTATGTAATAGAGTCTTTACATATATGAGGGTCAATAACATCAATAAAATTTTTACTACATAGAATTTATTTAGTACTTTCCATTTCAAAATTATCTCACTGGAGGGAAGAACATAAGTGACTATGGTGGTAATTTTATGGGGATTACACCTGAGAGAAGAGTGAACAACAATGTAAAGAATAAGAATAAAAATAATCAATAAATAAAAATTTTAAAAGAAAATTATGCCACTGTTGTTGAATTAAGTAACAGTTACCGACATTTTAAATGAATTACTTTCACCCACAATTATGCATAACTAGAAATTACATGAGAAAGTTGCAAAAAAAAATTGTTGGTAAATTTTATTTCTTTGCTAAGAAAAAGAAAGAATGTGAACTTAAGGGACTGAATGTTGATTTCAGAGAACTATGGAATAGAGGCCAGGAGAAGCAAAAACAGATCTTTTCAATCAGATTACAAATAATGACACAAGAACCCATCTGCCTATATTTATGGTGAAGAATGTTTTGATTATTTGATGAGTAGGAGGGAAAGTTTGGTAGGGTGAAAAGATGGAAGATAGCCAGGGAAGCTGACTGCCTCAAGTTCAACATGAAAATGTCAAATTAAATGTGTGTTCTCTTCCTGAAAAATACCCACCCTCATTATGCATCCATGTGCTTATGAGTGATGCAAATGAATTTTTCAAGTGCTATACAAATGAGTTGCCTACTGATGTTAGCCTAGTGAAAGCCAATCCCTAGTAATATACAGAATCATTTTTTTTCAGCCTTATGAAATAAAGTACAAACATTAAATGTTTATAGGCTCACTCTTCCTTTCCTCTTTACTATATTCCAATTTAATAACCAAACTACTACCAGTGGGACAGTTGCAGTCTTTGAGTGGAAATAATTTGAATTCTGACTATAACTTCATGGATTAAATTGGGCTACTGCTAGTTCCCTAAGGCAAACACATCTCTGATTTAAGCTAACCAGTCCCTGCATGTCACTGTTGTGTTATACAAACAGGGTGAAAATTGCATGTCTTTGTAATGAGAAGTTGTAATTTTTTTTTTTCCTTCCACCAAACCACCCATATCCATACCCCGTCTGCCTTCTCCTCCATTCTTTCCCTTATTCCCTCTGTTGACCATTATCTTCTTTTTGCAAGTTCAACTTTTATTCCTTCTGTTCTTTTTTTGGTATTTACAGTCCACAGATAAGTAAAACCATCTGATATGTCTCATTTTTTGACTAACTTCACTCAGCATACTCATCTAGAGGTCTGTAATTTTAAAGAGAAACCATATCGTTTTGAGTAAAGCTTATTGGAGGATATATTTCCGTGTCAATAATTTTCCAACTGATTAAGTTTTTCAGTGAAATAACATATACAGACACTTTGGTATATAGTCTATCAAATCTAAACTCTGACATACTGTTTGAATTCTGTTTTAGTGGTTCAAATTAGAAATTAACCTTTATCAAAAAATAATTGTTATTTTAATTCCTAATATAAGCACTAAAATACAAGTACCATAAAACATTTAACAATTAGCACAAAAAAAGCACTTGAAATAGACTTTAGTAATTTAATTGACTTGTTTTGAAATGAATAATGGCATAATAACTGAAAAAAGTAATGATGACAGCAAATACAAATGCAAAACATCAAGAAAAAAATACTTTGGAACATTTAATCTAAATATTTTCTTTAAAATTAAAATTATATTTATTTTAATAATTTATCTGTGATGCTCTTACCTATATATTTATTCTATTAATTAGTGAAAATTATACAAGATTAAAAATACCTAGCAAAAATTCATCCTATACTAATATAGCAAGTTACTTAAACTTTAGGAAAAGTAACTGAGCTTAATTTAACCTTTCATCATTTTGTTCACAAGCATGCAACAAAGTGTAGTCCTAGAAATGTAAATGCTAATAAAATAGTATCTCATTGTTCTTCATGGAAATTAGTGCTGCATGATAATGCATGTCATTACTCGTAGTGAAAACCATTGGAGAAATCATTATTGCATTTTAATGAATGAGTTAAATGCCTGGGATTGTCAACTATGCTAGAGGAATAATTATCTGAGAAAAAATAATTCCGGCATTTGGTAATTACTAGTAGAAAAATTGCAAATTTCACTGAGAGGCCATTTTATCTAAAAAATATTATCTTAAATGTCAGAGCCACAAATTACGTTGTATATAGACAATATTTTATTACACAATCATAGACTTTGGGGTCAAGAGAATATTTTAAAAGATTTCAGAAGCATCTTTATTCAAGTAGTAACAACTAATAATAATAAATACATGTTCTACCAGAGGTGGTGACTATTCATAACGTTACCGTGTCCTTGGACAATTCTTTTTACTGTACATAGCTTAAAAATATAATAAAAAATTGAGTGATAAAATATGGATTAAATTTTTAACGGCCAACTTTGCTGATATTCTCACTGAGTTTTGAAGGCAGTAGAATGGAATTTGACAGGTTTATTAATCACAGATTTTTCTAACTAAATTTGCTATTAAAAAATATATGCAGGGACATTTTTACCTTAGTACTGTGTTGACATTGGCAATGAGCAAAACTGCTCGTGCTTAGCACAAAAACTTACCAGTTATCGAGTCTTCGCTGCAACACACATGGACCAAAAATTCTTAAAAAGCCAGTTTCTCTGAAGAATCTTTCTGTCGTGGTTGTAGAAAACTGTGTTTATTTAAAATTATGAATTGTTCTTGTGGGAGGTTGTGCAGATCCAAAAAGTTATTAATCTGCTGAGACCTGACCAATTTTTCTTTAATTAACTCAACCACTATCAAGCTGTATATATTCCTTAGATGAGAACACATCTAAGTTTGTGTTCCTCATCAATAGGGGACAAAATACTTAAAAATTGTTGAATCTGAGTAGACGCTATATGGAGTTCTTTGTACTAACATTACATCTTTTCAGTAAGCTAAAAATTATTTCCACATAAAAGATTTAAAAAGTAGTTTAGTGAAGTTACATGCAGGGGTTATAAATGGCACAGGAGAGGAACTGTTCTTTAATAATTCATAGTATTCATCTTACTAAAAACCCCATAGGGAAGGTAGTTAAATATAGTGAGTATCTTTCATGGGCCAGGAACTGTGCAAAGTGCTTTTTTTCACTCTATGTCATTGAAATCACATTTTTGCACATTCTTGTGAGTAAAAATTATCATCATGATGTTTTTTTATTGAGGTAACATTGGTTTACAACATATGTGATTTAGAGGTGTAGGATTCCCCCCCTTCAGATGTATATTTCCACACCACACCCACTACCAAGGCACCCAGAGTTATTTTATAAATGAAGAAACTTAGGCTCAGAGAAGTAACTTGCAGGGGGTTTATAGTTTACAATTTTTCCAGTTCAGATTCAAACCTAGAAGGAGCTAAATCAAACAGAAAACAAAATATTTACATAGTAAGTAAAGAATAACCTGGAATTCAGACCCAAGTGATTTATAACTTGTTAGTTCTTTAGAGCAGATAAGCTACAATCACTAGTTAAATAACCTAGCTAGTGATAGAAGCTTATCTGGTAGTTATAACTAGCTGAAAATATTTTTGATTCAGGAATTTGTTAAACATAATTACCAGGATTTTACTAGTATATCGTTCAGCAAAATCTATAAATTCTCTACTGCTAGAATTTGAAAGCATTTGATTTCAGCCATTAAGATAAAGTCAACCTAAATAATCAACCCTAAGATTAGTGTCCAAAAGCAAAGAAGAAATAATTTTCTCAAATGCTGGGAAAGGCAGCATACCTTTCAATCTGAGCTCTTCCAGTTTTATTTATGTGTCTTGTTAAAGCCCAGAACCAAAGACAAATAAGTCTTTCCACCCTGGTCATGAAATGGGGGGGAGGGGGTTGTTGGCATAGTGGGTGGGGAGGATAGCAGACCTCAAACTTCTCCTGAATGTGGGCTGCCCTGACCAAGAGAGAACTTTCAGGATGACCTGATGCTATTTAGTTCTGGAGCTAAGTCTTCTTTCTTGACATCCTGCCCAAACTCCACTTTTCAGAGGTAGAGAGATGATTTTAGATCAAGAATTCCTGCTGTGAAAAAGAACAAGCTTCTGGGGCCTCCCTGGTGGCGCAGCGGTTGAGCACTGCGCTGTGGAGCTGTCGGCAGTGCACAATGCGGGTTCGATGCCCAGCCCGGGAGGGTCCCACATGGCGCGGCAGACCTCTCCTGCCTCGCCTGCTGCTCCCCTCAGCAGTGTATTTCTGATCTGCCTGTTCTGCTCCCCGCTCTGGCTCTGGTGAACCCTCTCGCCGCACCCCGCCTCTGACCTGTACCCCAGCTTGAACCAAAAAAAAAAAAAAAACAAGCTTCTTTCTATAATGCACGTTCTTGCAGAATAAGGTATTTTCTGGCCTTGTTCATTAAAAGTATATGACCTTTTGCTTATGCATCAAAAGTAAATATCACAATGTGGCCATCAAAATTCTAAATATATCACCAGCACTCACCTAATAGCTAGATCTTCTGAGCACTTGCTGTGTGCCTAGTCAACACTGTGCTAATTGATCACAGGGGTAGTAATTCAAGTTACTGGGACCTACACTCAATGCTATTGATTTTTGCTTAATGATTAATATCCTCTTTGTGTTGAAGGATACAAAGTTAAAGCAGATTTGGACAACATTCTCAGAAAGATTACAAAAAGTATTATACCAACTTATCTGTTTATCCATGCATCATATCATATATCTACATATATATTTGTGTGTATATGTGTGTGTGTGTGTGTGTGTAAGCAGTTACAATATACAGTGATTGTGCTAAATGCCATAGGATAGGATTATGGGATTTTATGAGCATAAGAGATATCAATTGATATGAATGAGATAAGAGAGGTGGAACAATTGAGTTGAGATACAATTCGATAATGAACAAATATTATTCTTAAAATGTCAAATATTCATGTCCATAAATAAATGATTGCTGGAAAACATGAGATAGGTTATAGAACAACATATATTTCATGTTGGATGAAATATTCATTGGTTGCATAAAAGGCAGTGTCATAGAACAGTATATGGAATTTCTTGAATGCCAGTATTAGATATTTTAGGTAGAGCAAAGCTATGTGAAGTTTTGAGTAGAGGGAGACATGGTCAGGAATATGCTGGAGAACTACGTTGTTCGATGCAGAAGTCACCTGCACATGTAGTTACTCGAGTTTAAATTTAAAATAAATTTAAAATGTAAATGAAATGAAAAATCAATTCCTCAATTGAATTAACCATGTTGCAAGTGCTCAGTAGCTAGTAACTTCCATACCGGAAGGATATATGCTTATATATAATTTCTGTCATCACAGCGAACATTCTGTTGGACAGAGCTGTTTCAAAAAACTGCTCTGGTAGTGCACTATAAATGGATTGGACAGAGGAGGAAACTAGAAACAGAAAGCTGATTTGAACAATCAGGGTTAAATGTCCTGAGTAGTTGTAGTAGGGAATGGAATTTAATTTACAAAATGCATAATATTGCCTTGTACCCTTCCAAGTTTTCTATAGATACTCACGATAAAGATCATTTATTGCATACTCCAAGAACACCAAACAGAATTTAGGTTCCATATCTTTCTCAGGAGAAATTTCTTTGGCATATATGAAAAAAGAGAGGAGATGAAATGACTCACCACATTATGACTATCTAGAGATCCAACTTCAATGTGGAAACTCGGGGAATGCAAGCAGATGGGCTTCCTGAGATTCATGTCACGTGGGACTTATGGGTAACGACCATCTGGCTTTCAATTTTGTTTGGATATCAAGGGAGGTCCAAATTCATCCATTTGCTCTCTGAGTCTGTTTATACACAGAAAAATACGATTAGGAATTTACATTTCTAAGTTTCTTTTCTATTTTTGACCTAGTCTTTGGGTGTTTTTGGTATTCATTACTATCTAGAATGTGGAAGTTACTTAATTTAAGTCTAAGGAAATTGAGGCTAAAGTTAAGTGACTTGGCCAAGATCATGCATCTTGTTAGTCTGAGATCTGAGGCAATAACCGTTGTATTGAGTTATTTCCCCTGTACCACAGCATTTTTGGGTTTAATTTAGAACTTAAAATATGCATTAATTTAATTTTCACATTCTCATGAATTAGCAGTTAATATGGCTCTATGTGGTCTAAATGCCATCATTTAATAGAGTTGTTTTGAGCATTTGCTTGAAGTTAGAGGTATCAAATTTTAAAACTCACCAATTGCTAAATAGGTCCACATGACCAATATATTTAAATACCCATGTTCTTGGCAGGCGTGACTGTTTTCCTCCATCACTGACTGTCTCAGAGTCCCTGTAACACCTGAGGGACCTTGCCTTGTTTTTGTGCCTATACCATCCACTAGACTAGAGGCTTCTTCAAAACAAGGTCTGCATAATATTGGTCTTTTTTCCTTAGTGCTTTTCCTAGTTCTCAGCACACAGTCAACAGTCAGTGAATAATATATGAATGATATGTGGATAAAGAGGTAATTTGGAAACTCTGCTTAGGTTTTATTAGCCTCACTTCTGACCTTTACAAGGACACAGTCCTGCTAGAGACACAGAGAAAAATCAGGTCTGTCTTTCTCCTAACTCATCTCAGCAAGCAAATTAAAACAAACAACAACAGAACAATACTGTAGTCCAGCAGGAAGAGACTCTGCAGCCCTCCACTCTTCATCCCCACAGAAGTTCACCAGCCTTTCAATATTCCTGGATCTTTCTGATACTTTTTTTCAAAGTCTAGTTAATTTTTTTTCAAATGGTCTATTTAATTTACTCTCTTTTCTCTGGAAATGAAAGCCAGCCTGTCACAGCTTTGCAAAGATGAGTGTGACATGTCTGTGAGATCTTTGGGAATCCTAGAACCTGCCACCTCCAGGGTCAGGTTGCCTGGCTGTGTGTCCACACTGTGTGGCTTCACTCCCCTTTCATTGACAAGGAGATGAATCAGAAGACATCACTTAGACTTACCAGTCTTATTTGTATCCCAAAAGAGTGAGTAGAATTTCATCTGGTTAAATGATATAGTTTGACATTTAAAATGTTGTCTATGAACATTAAAACCTGAACCCAAATAAAATGAAATAAAAATGATATGCCTTAAACAGGAGAGGGATGAACACAGGGATGGTGAGGTTCGTGGTTGGTATGGTGGTGGGAGAACTATGGGGACTACAACAATGTAAGATAAAAAATTTAAAAATTTGATTGGCCTTATTCTTATCATTCTTATAATCAGGTGACAATGCTGGAGTGTGCAGCACCACTTCCCTTCTTGCACCCAGCTGGCAAAGGGTTAATGAGCACTGCAGATGCTTAGATCCAAAGAATAGTAATCCAGAGACAAAAGGACAATGTGATCCTTTGTTTTAGCACTGCCATGTCATCACCAGCCACCTCCCCTCACAACACAATCAAATTTCTGGTGACATCTCAGTAATTAGACACATAAGCTGTCAGACACTAGCGCTTCCCAAGCTCCTTTTCTAATTTGTTTAGTTATTATTGTTGTGCATGTTACGATAAGGAGGTAGGGTGCAGACGTTACGCTTTTTACACTACAGGCCTTTAGTGGCAATCAATGTTGCATAAAATTTGCCCTAAAAAATAGTTCTTCTTCATCATATGCCCATCAGAGACATAAAAAGCTCATGTCTTAGAGAACCTATGCTTCGTGAATGTGTATTTTTCAGTTACCTCGTTAAAAACACAACTCTACCCATCCCCAAACAGTCAAATTTTGCACTACTGCCTAAAAATTATCATTTTGCTCCTATGAGGGTATATACTTTATGTGAATTACTTCATTCTAGGCAGTTCTAAATCCCACGTTACTAACATCCACATTAGTTAACACTTTGGTGCAAGCTGTGACTTTGTGTCTCTCCATAAGGGAAGGTAAAACTCTTGTTACAAGTGATCTGACTTCTTTAGGCTCAGTGCATTTCACAAGATTCTGTTCCTCTTGGATAAGTACTTAGACAGACAATCATTGTTTTATTCTTTATAATATGCACTATTATAATATATAATGCGAAGATCAGTGCTACCAAGTGGCAAAAGTGTTTTCTGAGAGCATAAGCACCCCTGAGGACATGTAGATATGGGTACAGATATGAGTCAAAGTCACACATTGCTTCAATTACCTTGAGATAAATTTTACATACAATGCCCTGATTGACTTTCAGTGAGTTTTATGAGTAGTTTCACTATATTCTAAAATCTGTATTCCTGAAAATCACTGCACCATGCAAAACCTTCATAATTAGATGGGTTAGCACAATGAGCACAAACTTCACCAATGACTCATGTATGAAAAGATAGGAATTCTCGTACAAGTGATAATAGTTTTTATGTATGTAAAATGATTCATAAACAGAACAATAAATATGACACTTAGCCTTGAAAATTTTCTAAATTTGCTTGTGAGCACCATGGGTTCCCAGCTTGTGAGATTTGTGAAGTGTTAGAAAGAGTGAAATTGAAAAGGAAGCTACAGAACTAGCTGTAGATAAATGTGTCCCACAGCACAAAAAGAATGGAGGAAGCTTATAGATGTGTGTGTGAGAGAGAGAGAGAGCAAGAGCGAGAGCGAGAGCGAGAGCGAGAGAGAGAGAGAGAGAATATTCTGTATTTCTATAGAACTTGCTTTAGCTGCTGGTAGTTTCTGCACTACCTAGTGGGCTGCCGAGATGAAATTGCACGTGTCAACATCAAATTTGAAATTTGATTTATGGTCAAATTGGTCCTTAATATGTCAATTGCATCAGAACAAACTTGTATTTTCAAAACAATTGTTATAGTAGAACTGACAGCACCAAAGTTTCCAGAGTCAGGAGTATTCCCTGGAGTTCTTTAATAACATTACCCTCCAGGTGCCCATTGGCAAGCAATAAAGCATGTCTTGGAGGTGGGAGGGGAAATCACATTCTGCACCAATGGTTTAGATTCTCTAACCTTGTAGAACCAGGCTTGGAGTTTTCACTTCTCCCCATTTATCATCCAGACAAGTTCATTTGGCAGTTGACCTGATCAGATACTACAGTTCATTTTTGGTTCTCTTGGGCACAACATTTCATAGATTTCAAAGATAGACCTTGCAAGATATGTCTGTCTAAATGAAAGTGGAAAATTAAAAAGCTTTTGAAAAAGTTTAAAAGGACTTCAGTCCTTCTTGGATATTCATAGCAAACAAGATTGATTTCATTCATAGATTAAGACATGATTTTCTAATGCCATTATACCAAAACAATACAATTGTAGTTTTCATGCATCTGCTTTTTGATTTAAATTTTTAATTTTTATTAAAGTTTTATATATATATATATATATATATATATATATACACACACACATATAAAGTGCAAATGATAATTGTTTACTCAAATTTTCACCAACTGATCATATCTCTACAGCCAGCATACAGATCGAGTCAACATATTATGAGAACCACCTAACATAGCCAGTCCCATTCACATTTTTGTCTATTCCTCTCCCCTGGTAAGGGAAACATAACTATGATGATCCTTACTTCTAACTTTTTTTTTAATTTAAATGTCATCATTCAAATTCACATAGCAACAAAAAAAGGATTAAATGCAACCATTTTCAATAAAATGGAAGAAATTTGAAAAAATTATAGTCAGCAAAATAAGTCAGAACAGTAAAAACATATATTGAACATTCATATAACAGGCAATTTGACAGCATAAAACTATTAAAAACTTAAAAACTATTGGGCCTCAACAAACACCTTGAGGTCTCCAAGTTAAGCGTAACTTGCAAAGGAAAGCGACACAAGACAAAAGGAATGGTGGTAAGGACACACACAAAAAAGGAAATTAGTTTCATTCTTAGGATTCACCCCAATCTTACTGATGAGACCTTGGATCATGTTTCACTGCATTGGGTTTGACTTGTAAGTGATCTGTAAGAAGCAGCTTTCATCTAACAGGGAGAGCAAAGCTCCACTATTGACTTGTTCATGAGCCCAGTTGAGTGAATGAATGAATGAGTGAATGAATGAGTGAATGATGAATAAATAAATGAAGTCATTCAGTGTATACTTTCTCATGTCTAACCTTTTTTTTTTTTCAAGCAAACCTCATGTTTAAAAGTTTCATCTGTATTACCGCATATGAATCTTTATTCTCACTGCTGTATCATTTGTTACATTGGTGTATCACAATATGTAGATTGAAAAATATGTTACTGGCAACATTGGAACTATTTGACCTATAAAACAACAATTCCATATGGCCCATACTAACAATAATCCACTTTATTGTTGAGAGGCATCCAATTCTCGGCAATATGTACAGTGCTATTGAGATTGTTATTGAGAACATTTCAGCACAGGTCTTTAAGCAAAGGTATGTAAAATGCTCAGTCAAAAAATACACTTATGTTTAGCCATAGGAAATACTGCCAAACAGGTTTGCAAAGGGATTGCACCAATGGACTCTTCCTGCCACATCATATGAGAATTCCAGGTGATTCATAGCGTTGCCAACACTAAGCATTTCCCTCATTTAAATTTTATCCTTTCCAGTGTATCTATAGAATCACCACATTGTGATTTCAATTTGCATTTCTCTAATGTATAATAAAGTTGAGCTTGTTTTCATATGCTTATGTGGATACTCCATTTTGTGTAAGGTTTGTTCAAGCTTGTGTTCACTTTTTCTAGTGTATGATCTTTTTTTTGATTGGTGGGGTACCTTTATATTTTCTGTATGTGCAATGGAACCAAATAAAATACCCAGAATTAAAGCCACATATCTATGAACAACTAATCTTTGACAAAGGAGCAAAGAAAATGCAGTGGAACAAGGACAGTCTATTCAATAAATGGTGCTGGGAAAACCGTACAGCCACATGCAAAAAAATGAAGCTAGACTACTACCTCACACCCTGCACAAAAGTCAACTCAAAATGGATAAAGGACCTGGATGTAAGACCTGAAACCAAAAAATGTATAGAAGAAAATATAGGCAAAATTCTACACGACATACATCTCAGCAAAATCTTGAAAGACTCATCCCTCAAAGCGAAGGAAGTGAAAGACAAGATAAACAGATGGGATTACATCAAAATAAAAAGCTTCTGTACAGCAAAAGAGACATTAACCAAAACTAACAGACACCCTACCAACTGGGAAAAGATCTTTGCACACAATACATCTGATAAAGGACTGATA